>JANHGN010013770.1:0-60160 GCA_024605025.1 Megaceryle maxima
TAGAACTGGGCCCAGTACTGATCCCTGGGGGACACCACTGGTCACCGGACACCAACTGGATGTGGCACCATTCACAATCCCTCTCTGTGCCCGGTCATCCAGCCAGTTTTTAACCCAGCAAAGGGTGCACTTGTTCAGTCCATGGGCTGCCAGCTTTTTCAGGAGGATGCTGTGGGAGACTTTGTCAAAGGCTTTGCTGAAGTCTAGGGAGACCACACCAACAGCCTCCCCCTCATCTGCCAGATGGGTCACCCAGAATGAAATAAAATCCATTAGGCAGGATCTTCCTTTCCTAAACCTGTGTTGCCTGGGCCTGAGCCCCTGGTCGTCTTGCCGACTGATGGCACTCAGGATGATCTGCCCCATAACCTTGCCAGGCACTGAGGTCAGGCTGAGAGGCCTATAGTAGTCCGGATCCTCCTTCCAGCCCTTCCTGTAGATGGGCATGACATTGGCCAACCTCCATTTATCTGGGACCTCCCTGGTTAGCCAGGACTGGTGATAAATGATGGACAGAGGCCTAGCCAGCTCTTGTGCCAGCTCCCTAAGCACCCTAGGATGAATCCCATCTGGACCCAGAGACTTGTTAGGATCTAAGTGCCACAGAATGTCCTATCTTGATGTAATTTTCAAATAAAAAGCTTGCAATCAGTGGGTTAATACAGAATTAAAAAATATAGGAATGACTTTCAGACAGGTAGAAGAGTATTTGCCTAAGAGACAAAAATTGCTCATATAATAGATGTGTTATTTATAACATTATTGACTTGACAACCTATAATTAAATCATACTAAGTATTTTGATTGTTTTAACTTTGTTGCTGTATACACAAAATCCTCTGCTGCTTTTTCAGAAAATCAAGAATGACAAACAGAAAACTGAAAAAACAACAACAACCAACCCTGAAGGAAAGAAAAAACATCTAAACTAAATCCCTCCCCCCCAAAAAACCAAAAAAACCCAAAACCACACACACACAAAAAAACCCCAAACAACAACAACAAAAAACCCAGCAAAAAAACCCCCAAACCCACAAAAAATCAACCAAACAAAAAAGAACAACCCAAAAGAAAAATTTCCATTAAAAAACCCCAAACTAAACCACCATGGCCTGGTTGCTGTAGCTCAGTACAACACCTGCTGCATTAGGAAAAGCTCAGTGCTTCAGGAATCTGTGTGTTGGTCTAGTAGTATTCGCCATATTTACCAATGGTATTACACAGTAAGGAGAAGTTACAAGATGCAAGGGGAAACAAAGTCCCTTCCAAATGAAAAATCCCACTATTTATCTTTTTTTTTTTTCCCAATTCCTTACCAGATCTTTACTAGCTCTGTACATGAAATGTGCTGTACATGCCATTGTAGAACATCCACACAAAGCACTGGTGGCTCCCACTCCAGTGATGATAAGCAGGTTGGGATGCTGAGAAGAGCTGGATGCTGCACAGCCAGAACGTTAGCCTTTCCCTTCTCTAATCATGTTAGCAAAACCCAGAGGATGCCCCTTAAAAGAAAAAAGCCTCTGCAATTGATGTTGGTCATCGGATAATAATATTTCAACACCACAGTTAAAACTGAGTAAGGCAAGACAGTAAATGCTGTAGGTTCCAGAAGCACTCCACCGACCCTCAAGAGGCACCTACCTCTTCAGCACAGCTCTCCTATGCATCCCACCCAGAACTGCTGTGCAAGTCCAGTGGAAAAGGATTTAAAAAAAAAAAAAAGAAAAAAAGAATAATTCTGTTCTATGCAAATAAGTTATTTTAGATGGCAGTGGCAGAGCATGGAAACAATTCATGCAGCAAGCATTAGCCAATGGCTGATCTCATCACTGGCTTTCAGTTTTTTCTAGTGTTCAGCAGTTCCCCAAGGACTTTGCTTCCTTAACCTGCTGTTGACAAAAGAAACTTCTCATACCCAGGATACAACGCTGAGAAAAATCCATGGCTCTTGGAATGCACTGTTTTTTTCTTAAACTACTCTGACCCTTTCAAATGAAAACTGCCCACCTCTCTTTCCCGTCTGGCTCAGCAGAATTCTCAGCATTTAACCTTTGCTCATGCTGGGGTGAGTTCTGCTCTGAGCCCAACAAACATACTGGGACATGTAACTGAATTGATGTAGTCAGTGAATCTCCAGAGGCGTGCAGCCTGTGTACAAGAGCAATACGGCTACTTACAGTGCCTGTGGAAACACCATATCCCGGGAGGTGTCACAGCATGAAAAGCTACCAAATGACAGCCTTCAAGAAATCCAGTTCAATGATAGCAAGGCAAAGGGACCCAGCGTACAGACACATGCCCTAAGACTGGAGAACCACGATTTCAACATCATTAGTTGTGTTTGTCAACTGGGATGTACTGGAAAGGGACAGTGTAAGTTTAGAGACATGTTTCAGATGGCAGAGCACAACGTCCCCCTCAGCAGGGCTGGAGCTTCATTTGGTTTGAAGCAGGGAAATACCAGGTTTCATTCCCCTGAAGGAATGCAGTACCGAGAACGCTAATTCACCATCAAAGCAAGCAAACTCTCTGCCAAAGTGGGAATCCACAGACCTAGTATTTTTAACTACACACATTTTCTTCTAATAGTTAGACCAGGCAGAGGAGCAGCATTATACTGTATGTGACAAAATGGCCCCCTTCTCTTACAAGGACTAAATGAAATACCAGCCTTCTCTCCTGTGTTTACAAAGCTTGCAGCACCACTTCTAATGCAGAGCCAGCAGCCTGATTTTCTGCTGTACTTCGTGGCGTTGGGAAGTTAGCTAGTTTCTTATCTTCTGCTTCTTAACCATGTTTTCAAAGTCTTTATGACAAAAACATTTACTCTGGAGAAGTCGTCACCATGTGCCTTGATGAGAAAAAATTAGGCGGGTTTACGCTGCCCCATTGCTGCACTTTGTATTTATGCTAGAAGTGGGAAGAGGTGCCTCAAGGCTTTCAACACAAGTTTTTTGGAAAAGCCTGCTGTCAGCTCGATGTGTCCCTCTCCATGAAGATACCTCCTAACACCTGTAGCTTGCCTTTTCACATAGATACAAGCGTGTGCCCATTTTGAGAAGCATTAGGTCTGTCAAATCACACTCACCATCTCAATCAGGATTGCTGATCTGTGGGACAGTGGAATCACTGATTCCAGACTGGTGCTCAACCAACAAGCTCCTTTCTTCAGCCTTGATTAAAGCATTTCTGTTCTCTGTAAGTACAGATGGGTAGAGCTGCTGTGTCTGGAGCACTGCTTCCCACCAGCCAGTTTGGCAGGAGAGTGCAACGCATCGCAGAGGAACTACTGACTCATTTCAGAAGTCCAAAACTTTAAAAATCATGAGCATCTTTTTAGAAAATATACATTCTTCTACTTGAGATAGAATACAAGATTGTCCTGCCTAATATTCACAGAATCATAGAATTATTGAGGTTGGAAAAGACCTCTCAGATGAACAAGTCCAGCCTATAAACCTAATATTCTCATATGCAATCTAAAGACAGCCTTGGGAGAACTTAGAGGGGGTGAAAGCTGGCCGAGTAGCTGTGTACAGGAAGTAGCTACCACTGGCTTGAGGACAAACTGGAGCCCTACAGTGAGCAATGCTGAGGAGCCTGTCTGATTCTCTACAACCACAGCCTGGGTGGTGGACAGGAATATACGTTCAGACATTTTCAGACAATGTCAAGCTGCGAAAGACCTCAAACAAACAAAGGAATAAAATCAGAATTCAAACGATCCTTACAAATCAAAAACCATGTTTGAAAAGACCAAAATTCACAGGGATAAGCACCAGGGACTATCCTTGGACAGAAATAATCCACTGTACAAGCACTGAATGAGAGGAGAGAGAGAAGTTCTTCAGGAAGACATTTTGATCACCAGCCCTAAGATACTGTCATGATCCAGCGTGACAACTTGTCACAAAAAGAGATGAACACCAAACTGCAGTGTATGCAGAGAGGCACGGAGCCTGCAATGTTTAAGAATCCTTTCACGCTGGTCATCCCTGGCAAGACGGCACCTTAAACTCTGGTTGAACATGAGCACTGCGATTCAAAATGAGGTGGGCCCATGAGGAAAATCTAAAGGGGAAAAAAAAAGTGAGCAGAGACCTACAAGTGTAGGCAGAAAGAAAGAGGGCAGCTCGGTCTAAGGAAAAGACCACTGAGGGGGAAGGTGATAAAAGTCATTCCTGCACAGAGGGAAGGAATAATCTTCTCACCGGATCGTGGTGAATGGATTAACAAGCTACAGCAGAGGGAGAAAGAGTTCAGAAGTGAAGTGAAGCACAGGGACTAACTCCAGCTTGTCCTGAGGAGTCACCTGGGATCTGAGAGCTGCTCTCATTTGTAATGCTGGCACGGTGACTTCCTCTGTGTACCCCTTGTGACATCACTTAGCTTGCTGTACAAGATGCCTCCTCTGCCCACCAGCCACTTACACTGTCAGAAGATGCACTGCTCTTCGCTGAGGAGTGCCTGGCTAAGAAGTGTGCTCTGGAGATGGGACACACTTAGCCTCCCATCCTCTTAAGCTCAAAGTGAAGCAAAACTAAAGCACAACAGTGCTTCCAATGAACAAAACCTCACCCATCAAAAGATGCGAATTCACTGAATCATGCCATCTATAAATGAGAGTACTAATCTGACCGGCCGAGTCAGGTGACACCTTCCTTTTTGTTCTATCTGGAGTCAGTACTTGCAAATAAGAAAATGAACAGCCAAAGGAAACCAATAAACATACGGATAAGGTAGCTTTTCTTACACGTTGGGTCAAGGCCTTCCATTAAGTTTTTGGCAGCTATCAACTGTAATGCCATCTAGTCTTGACGGTACCCCTGCGCAGCCAGGTTCAAGGCAGGTGTACATTACCATGTGCAATTCATATCCCTTACTATTACATGCACTAAATTTGACACCTTATTCAGCACAACCAACACTTGGAAGGATTCAGCCCCCAAACACAGTGGGGACTGTTAGGAGTGCATTACATAAAAGGACTTTTCAAAGCTGCCAGAAAGAATGGCTTTTTGTTTCCCTGAACTTTATTCAAATTGAAAGTAATTATTATTTGTCTGGTTAATTTGTTTTCCTTAAACTCTTGTGTGATCAGAAGAGCTTAAGGCAAAAATTTCCCAGTTGTTTAATGCCCCTAACTAGCACCAAGATTTCCAAAGAATTCTTGTTTGTGCCATTGGGCCAAGATTTCCAGGGGTGATAAATGATAACAGAAGGGTTCATTTGTTGTACTGAGGGGGGGACCTGTTTTTAGTGGGGAAAATAACCAGTGCTCTTGGAAAAACAAACGACTTTGAGGAATGTCAACTCAGACCTCCAAATATGGAAATATCCTAAGAAAACAGAAGCCCAAAATAGGTCAGTGTGTTGACCTATTTGAAAAGACAAATTTTCTGTTTCATGACAGCAGAGATTTGCTGAACGTTTCTGAAAAGAGCGGCTGTTATTTACAAGCCTTAACAAGAAAGGAAATCTGAGAACTTGGCTTCAATCCTGAATGATGAACAGCTGATTTTCCAGATGTAACGATTTTGAAAATCACACTTGTGTAACCATTCCATTAAATAAGCAAACTCAAGGTAAGTGGGGCCATGCTATACAGCAATATCACAATACAATTCAGGCATAGTCATTGAAGCAAATCATACAGGGCTTTCTGCTTTTTCCTCTGCTTTTCAAGAGTTTGCAACGAACCCTTCTTGGGGATCAAGGCTGGCCCCTCAGAAAATGGGGGCTCAGCTCCAAGACCTCCTCTCCCTGGAGCAGGCTTTTATCCTTCCTGTAAACCAAATTGCATTTAGGACCAAAAGATGCTACTTGTGGAGCTCTTACAAGCTCATTTTATATTGAAGCAAGTATTCATTGAAGCAAAAGGAACCTGCACATGAGTGAAGTGTCTAATTAATCATTTTTATAGAAGCAACAAAGGCTTTAAAAGAGAAACCTGTTTCCTGTAAAACAGTGACTGGGACTCAAAATATTCTGATTCCTGGACATTTATTATTTCCCAGTAATTAAATGTTCTTCCTTCTTTTCACTCTATATTTGTGATAGGAAAAAAAACATAAAAAGGACAAATACTGTGTTGCTTGCCATAGCTGAGGAGAAGGCAAGGTAGAAAACAGCAGTTTTGCCAAGTTGATGTTTTGAAGATTTCAGACGGCATTTGAGAGTAGGCAGCGAATCTGCAGAGAACTGATAGGCACTGCCAACTCTTCCCAGAGAGGCCACAGCTCCCTTCCTTTCTCCTACAGAGTTCCTCCTGTGCCCTGCTTCATTTCCTCCCTTCCTGCTAAACAAGATAAGCCCAGGGAGCAACAATATCTATTAACAGGGTTAACAAGGCCAACATTAACTCTTCAGCCCCCAAACTCCCATGAATGGTTCAAAAATTCGAAGGGTTTGGCTTTGTTCTTTTTTTGTCTTTTCCTTGAAGACAGATTCTGTTTCTTGCCTTGGTTTTGAGCCTTTGAGATATATATTGCACTGTTTCTTCTGCAGCACAAAGCCTGCTCTCTTTTTTTTAATCCAAAGGCTAAGCACCATCACTTGAGCCCCACAGCTGCTGCCTGGGCTTTACTGTTACAACCATACCCCATTTTATACTTGACTAAAATTACAGGGTCCAGGCAACAAGTAGGAAGGGATTGTTTTCAGGAAGCATTTTGAGACCAAGCTTCACAGTTCTCTTACAGCAAACTTTGACATGAATATGTATCCCAGTGTTTGAAAACTTCCTACGCTGTTCTCCCTGACCTTCAAGTTTCCATATGAAATTAATAACACGCATCCACCGGCTTCAACGATCTGTGACTCCACATTATACAGCAGGTTTACTTGTTGCTTTAGCACAAACATCTAATTATATTTAGAAAAAGTTTAACATTAGAACATTAGCCTGGGCAAATCTTAATTTTTAATACATGTCACAGTGCCAACTGTGCATTCTGAACCTATTAATGATTATTTCCCAAGGCATTAATATCTGCAGTAGGATCTGCAGTATCATTTTGAATGGCAAAACAGTTCAGTTCTAACATTTGACCACTATATACTGTAAATTGCTTATTACCAGAAAATTGTTGCTGAGGGAATTGGCTATTTCAAAAGCAAACTGATCTGACCCATCAGAATTAGGCGATGAGCTGATTTTGTTTGCTCCTTGCAACTGCTCCAAACAGAGTGAAGCTGAAGCACAGGCTGGCTCCTCAGCCTGCGGGAGCAGGGGGATCACTAAGCTGCCTTGCTCTGAGCATGACAATGACAGCTCGGTTCACACATACTTACTTCCCAGCATGGAGCAACGCTCTCAAGCTATCTCCCATTTCTGCCCTTTCTTTCCCATCACAGCAGAGCAGAGAAGAGGTCAAGAAAGTGCAAAAATCTCACTAGAAAATTATTGCTGAAGGACCTGAGTGATTTGCTTTTGTGACCGCTGCTAGGAATGAAGGGACGATAGGATTAATGGATTCTTTTCTGGGCAAAAATAATTATGATCCTGTACTTTTTCATCCTTTGGCTCCTATGAATTACATTAGTTCATTTAAATAGATGGGGCTTAAGGAGCTTTTTCTTCTAACAAAACAAAAAAGATGCTACGCTCCATCTCCATAAGCATTATCATCATAAGCAAAGCAACAACAGGCACAAGCAAATCCAAATATGAAGTATTAGAACCTAAAAGGGGACCATGGGTGTCCACAATTGCATTCTAAATTATTTGTAGAGCTTTCACTCCATACTGCCCTGTCTTTGCATACTGGTCACTAAAAACCATTTAGTTTCACCCCTGTGTTGAAAGGACAATGTATAATGAGGAGAGGAAAAAAAAAAAAAAGAAAGAAGCTACTTAAAAAAAACAAACTAAAACCAAACAACAAACCACCACCACCAAAAGTCACAAACAACTTTGCTCCATTTGGTCACAGGAAAGACCAGTACAGGAGGCTAGAAGGAGGGCTTTTCCAGGTCCTACCCATGCCTTGATGGCATGGTATTTTTTCCATCAATTGAGAAAAAATGTTGCCCTTTGCAAGTGAAGCCCCCAGTTTCCTGAGCTGATTGCTTACATCCATCAGCAACCTCAAAAAAGATGACTATAAGTGCACCCAGAGTGCTGCTGAACTCAATCCCCCTGCATATCCAAATGGAGCTGACAGCGTCAGTCCCTAAGGCCCAGAGAGCAGAAATGTGATTAGTGAAGAGGGCAGCTCTTAGGCCAAGGTGTAACTGCCGCAGATAAGAACGGCAGATCAAGCCAAGCCTTTTGATTCCTTTCATTTGATGCAGTGTTTGCTGTGAACAGTTTCAAAGGCATCCACTGCTTTCTGCTGGATACAGATGAAAGGACAAATAAGGAATCCAAGTGCCACTGCACTTTATCAATCTGAAGGCATCTGGTTAGATATAATGATACCTAAAACACATTCACAGCACAGGCTCCGTTTGGTTCAGGACTAAGAGTGCACACAGAAAGCCATTTTAAACTCTTGTACTTGGCTTGAAACTACAACCGTCACACGATTACAGCGTTTAAGATTCCAGTTACAAGCAAAGCAGTCCCTTTTTTCAGGGCATATCTAGCTTTCTGCTGTTGCTGCCAAAAAATGACAAATGAGCCCAGACAACATAGCACAGGGCTATGAAATCTGCCCAATGTCAAGTGTATATGGAATGACTACTTCAGATGTCTCCAATATGCACAAAAGCCCAAATTTCATTCAATCCAACTCTAAACATCTCACAGGATTTGTAAGGAAAAAAAATATGGAGGAACGCACATAAATCTGCAGCTCTGGTTATGGGCTATGACTAAGTAGAATTGTGAAGAAGATTGAAAATGTTTCACTGCAGCTTGGTTTTAAACCAAGCCAGAGGCTTCACACAGGCATCAAGTCTTCCCTTGCTTAGTTTTCCCCCACTGGTCTCTAGATCTAACGCAGATTTCTATCCCTGCCCCCATGTTTAAGGGGCTTCTTTGTTCTGAACAAAACCACTTTGGACTCTGTAGTGTTCTGGGGGATTTATCTGCCTGCAATGGTTTTAGAAAGACTGATATTCAGAAATATTAGCAAATCTCATCCACCTAACTCTAGAATCGGAGAAAACAGCCTCCACCCCACCCCCAAGTTGTGTGTCTAATCAAAAGCACTAGATAGAAGAAATTAAGAAGTTCTTTCCTTAGGCAGTTTTTCCCACTGCTGCTTTTGTTTTTCAGCTCTTCAGTTCTGTTCTCACTTTTAATGGATTGCGAAGCTTTGACTAGCACAGAAATTATGCTAAGCATACTTTAAAGTGGTGCTACCTACAAAACACTACATTTACAGTTTTGGAACACTAGAAATAAATATTGTTTATATCACTGCAGAACAGCAAAACAATTACTTTATTTTATCACCACATTTCAGCCACAACAGCATATGGTGATCTGTTGCTCACAGAGATGAAAAACCACTCGCCAAAAGCCATTCCCCATTAGCACTGCTGAGGTTGTCCTGTGCTTATCATGCACCCTGGTCGGACTGGAAGTCATTTGTTAAGATTTGCTTTGAGGTTTTGTTCAGCTAGGAGAAGATTTCGAGAGGCAGCCAGCACTTGGTAAAATATGCTACAGATTTGGGAGAGCCTGTTAAAGCCTGAAAGACCTCCTCTGATTTTGCAGGGCTTGGTGGGATTTTTTTTTTTTGTCCTTGGAAAATGAAGACTTTGCTGCTACATGAAGCCAACTTTAAGAAGTTTACTTGCTTCTTTTTTACATGCACAAACAAATGGTCATTTGGACCTAATAATAGTGTTTCACCCAAACAAACATTGAGTTTTTGTACAGTACCAAAGTTTCACAGCTTCCCAAAGCTGAGCTTGTTTCTCTATAAGCAGAGCCACTTGCTCACTGTCTTGCCTAAAGGCACACCCTGACCCTAACTGACTTGAATCTCTTCCTTTGGCTACATCCATCACTTACTCTCTGTGCTGAACATGATTGCTGGAGTCCTACCTCCACTGCTGAAACCTCTTTTGCAAACACAGCTGTTGCAACCTCTTTTGCAACAGTTGCTGCCTCTATGTCTCCTGCTGAAACCTTATTTTTAGGAGTTAAAGGCTCCAGCAGGTTGCCCACACTCCTCACCACTAAGAAAGAACAGAAATGAGTGATCTGAGCGTATGCAAGTGACTACTGACTCTTTCCACCTCATCAGAAAATTAAGAGAGGAAAAAAAGGAAAAAGCTCATCCTCCCCTATAATCATTTCAGATTAACTCTTTTTTCAATTACAGAGCTGTTTCATTCTGGCTCCCAGCCATGCCCTGAAGTTTGGTCACCTGTAGAAGCAATTGTCCCTTATATCTCTTCTCTCTTGTCCCCCTTCCCCTGGGCTATTTTGGCTTGAGACATATTGCTTACAAAATAGATAAGATTAATATAGCTTTCCCACCAAATTTAGGCAAGAATATTCAGATGCTTTAGCAGCTGCCTTGGCTTCTTAACAACTCAGTAATCCTTTAATCTCCAGATACTTTTTTTTTCATAAAAGATTCACAAGCAAAACAAATGCAATATGGATCAAAAATTCAATCAGAATGCTTAAAATGCAATTACATTCATCAGGGTGTTCTGTTAGGTTGGGTATTAAATCTGGGTTTTATTCAATATCCTCCTTTTATTATAAAGCAATATTTTTTCACTCTGTAAATCATCTGATCCCTGGGCTAAAGTCCTCTTTGCTCCGAACATACACAAAAACTAGCACGGGGGGGGGGTGGGTGGGGAAGACCTGGTTAGAAATTCCTGCACAAGACCACTCCAGTGGAGACATAAGAAAGAGACAAATAAGACAGTGAACAGAGACATTTCTACTGAAGCAGGGAGGCTAATTTCAGAATTTGAGATTCTGCAGTTATGGCTTTAATAAGTAGTTGTCAGATGAGTTCCTTCTTTAACTCCATTTTCAGAGCAAATCCACATTTCTGCCTGTACCTCTCTGTGAGCATTTCCCCACATCTTGCAGCTGTAAAGAAGTTCTGAAATTTAATCACATTGTTTTGCACCAGAGCTATATGGAAATTTTCCAACCCAATGGATCTTTTTCCTGGGGAAGTTCCAACCTGTTTAAACCAAAACTTTTGGTGAAAATGCAACTTCAACCAAGTCTTTCAGCACAGAGACATTTTAGACTCAGGAGGGAGCTCCATGGGAGAAAGCCTATTCAGCCAACTTCTTCACAAGCAGATTGTGCTCAGGCTGGTGTGCAGGGGACTTGGCTCTCATCTGGGACAGAGCAAGAAGTGAGGTGGTCCCAACTTTGGACCATTCCCTGGACCACTGAGCTCTCAGCTGTTCTAAGGAAGGGACAGTAACATGTCTCCTTTCATTCCAGGAAACCTGCCTCCATTCCCCATGCCTCCTACCAGAAAGGCTTTGCTTCTATCAGAGTCTGCAACCCCTTCAAGACTGAAATTTCTTTTCTCCTACCATTGAGAAGTAAAACATACAGATGCCCAGCAGGCTGTCACCATTAGCTTCCCACAAAGCCTCCAGCACAGCCAGCCCCAACCTGCCATGTGAACAGTTGCTTGCCTGTCCTGCTATTGAGTTCCTCAGCAGTCAAGCACAACCACAAGCTTGCAAGCAAAAGGCTGTTTCTTCCTCTTATCAAATCACACAGGCTGCCCAGCACTACCTTTATACCACAAGTAAAGGGCGGTTCTTGGTTGCTGGGTGGTGGTCTAAGATGACTGTCTCTACTGCTTCTCAGATGTCAGCTGACAGACTTTCAGCAGCTCTTATCAAGCTCAGTGCATTGACAAAGAGGCTCAAGTGCTCAATATCTTGCTGTGCACAATCAGAAAAGGCCAGGGATGGCACTGGCTTAATGATTTGTATAAACTACAAATTAGAGCTTGGAAGTTAATCTAATTAATATTGTATCAGTCTCTTTAGTGTTTTGAGACAGACTGGATTAGTGTTTTTATGATGGGTTTGGACAGTATCAACCAGAGTATGAGTGGGGACCCCCTGTGTATACATAAAGCATGCATAAGTCCATTAAGATTTCAGTTGTGCAGTGGTCCGGATGCTAGACACGGTATCCTGCAAAGCCTAGGTAGCTCCACACACTGCCATCCAACTACATCTCTACAAAAGGAAGCTGGGATGCTGTTAGATGCCTGAAATTTTCTGTCTTTTATGACAGATGTGCAAAATTCAGTACCGCTACAGGCAGCAAAGTACAAGTATTATACCAGCTGACATTGATCTGCATTTGACTGACAGATGTCATCATCCAATATCTGTAATATCTCAGATTGGCACCATGGAAGGGAGTGGGGTCTCTGTGAAAAGGTTGTGTCTGAGCACAGTTCATCAAACTGCTTCTGGTCCTTGGATGTGCCACTGACCAGCAGTGCTCCCACCACCATTTCTGAGGCACAGAGTATCGGTGTCCTAAAGGGTCCTTCAAATAGCCACAGTCATATTTTTCAGCTTCTCAGATACATCTTGATGTACCTTTTTCCAGTTGCAACAACCTGCACTTCTCTTCCCAGGCTGCCTACTGTAACTCACTACCAACTGGGAATACTGGGAATATTGGAAATATTGGAATAGATAATCTATGAAGATTTTAGAGGTTTCCCAAAAAATATCGTTAATATGATTAAAGGTTTTGTGACAATTGGAAGACTAATTTTGACATAAATTATTTGGAAATAATTATAACAAGGATTTTGTTAACCTGAATTAAGATTATTAGCATTTCCATTTCATCTACTATAACAATTTATCAAAACCAAAGGTCATTTCGGGTGACGCTCATTTTCTTAATTTAAAATACTTGTGGACAACAATTAAATCCCCTCAGTTAAATGAGGGAAATTCATCAAAATCAACTCCAGTCTACTTAAATTTTGATTTGATCGCACTAACAAATCTGGGAGGGACACTGTGTCACTCTGTTCCTGGGCATGTTTCTCTTCCAGCTGCAGGGAAGGGGGACACAGGAGTTAGCCCAGCATAGAGCTACTCTGAAGCCCTGGGAGATCTGGGCTTTCTTCTCAGATGTTCTGTCGGAAAGGATGAGAGCATTCTGTGCAATGGAATTGTGACTCCCATTTCCAAATGAGCAATAAACTATAAAAAGGTGCCAATGTAGCCAGATGGAACAATTTGGATGTTGCTTCCAGTTACAGAAACTACTGCTCTTCTGTAATTCTCTTCTGCCTTTTTTTTTTTTCCTTTTTGTTTGTTCCAGAAGATGCACAGACACCGAATTAGAAAAAGAACTTGGGTCTCCAAGCAAATAGCTCTGCAAGGAGCATAATAAAGAAATCATACATAGAGAAGATGGTGAATGCTTGCTTTCCAACCACTGTATTAGCGATCAGTAACAGGCAAAGTGAAATGCAGAAAAAAATAGCATTTTATATAAATCACTGCGTGTTTATAAATGTAAAATATCACATATAAAAAATCTGTCAAACATGGAAAGACTTCTTTGATAAACTGGCTCCTCATAGGCATAAAACAATCTTAGCTAAAACCAATAGCTCAGAGACTCTGACTTTTCCCCTATAATGAAAATGTTAACTTTTATTTCAGCTGCTAGGTTATAACTGTCACACATGGAAAGGGCTATTCCTGATATACAGACACAGGGAAGTACTTACTACTTCTAAAAAATTGCCTTGAAAAAGTTTTTTTGTTAATTGAAAAATTAAAATATTCCATGAATTTAACTGAAGAAGGTTATAGACTTTGAAAACCATACGTAAGACAAGCTGTCAGAAACATGAATATCACAGTAGGACATTTTGATTAGGTTGGTGGATCACTCACATGGCACAGCCAATTGCAAATCTTCATGAAATTGTTAGGGAGATAAGGATGCCTTGGCACAGCTAACACTTCAAACACAAGGATTCACTTCACAGAAACCCCTGTAATAGGGGCTTCTGGCCAGCCTCATTACCCAGAATGAAAGGGCAAAGGAATGCATTCAATGCCAGGGACAAGTCTAGGGGAAATGTCTGAGTTCAGCAAGAGGTGATGCACCAGCAGTACCTCATTTGCCATACTGCCTGTCTCAGAGAGACAGGTAATACTAATGCTTTTAATATGCATGCTTCCTACACTGCTGCTTTAGCTGTTCACCTGCATAACCCCACAAGATGCAGCAAGTTCCCTTTGCTTCATTTTACCTTTGCCTGTGCCATTTCCTACTCTGCTGATTTACAGTAACATCAATAAGGAGGCAATCAAGGTCCATCAAGAGGTCAGCCGCTCCACTTTCCTGACCCCTTAAGTAGGTGTTTCCACAGTGACCGCAGAGCAGACAATTGGGCAGCACTTCAGGTCCACTTCATGCTTATTTCAGTGCAATCTAAATGTCCACAAGGTCAACTTTCACATACACTGCAGCTCTCTTGCTCACTGCCCTCCACCTCTGTAGTCATCCTCAGTCTCTGCACACTGGAAAATGCTCTTAAACCCAAAAAGCAGCAACTTTTTTTTTTCAGTTTAGTTCACTGTCAGCAAAAATCACTGTGTGAGGTACAGGATAGTAGCTGTCCTGACCCAACAAGCTGTTCTTGGTATAAAGTCCAAGCACGGACAGTGATTCTGCCACACTCTTGAAAGCTGGTTTCCAACAGTCTTGTTTCCTCAGCAGACACGTTTACACCACTCAGAGGTATTATGACAGACAAAATGGGCCATACAAAATAGCCTTAGTGCTAATGACAGTTGTACTCATTAAATATAGTAAGTGGATGAAGGACAAAATCAGATGCTCCCCAGAAAACTAGCTTGCTTAGGTTTCACATTCTGTAGCATCCAATTTACAAAAACTTCCTTTATGCTGTGCTTCATTTTAACATACCTTGCTTTCTCCTGCCTGAAGCTTTCATTTCCGTCAGGGTCATTGCTGAATTCCAATTAAATCATAAAAATGAGCGAGAACAAAAGGAAGGGCAACATAACTTCTGTGAGTCTATAACCAGTCCAGACCTGAGCAGGTGACAATTGCAGAGTGCAGCTATCACAGAAGGTAGTTTAAAAGTATCATGTCAAACAAATGAACTAATTGCAACATGTCTTCAGTGAACCTGGGATAGTATTTCATGGCACAAAAACTCTACATCTAACATAAATCTAAAGGCAGGAAGAATAGCTTGTACCCAACATGTCCTGCAGCTGTATCTGGAAAACAACCTAGCTTCAGAGTCAAAGGTGCACTCTTAGAAGGTCAAACACAAGGAAATGCAAAAACTTCGTCAAAAAGTATGAGAAATATGTGAGCACAAAAGTAGTCAACTCAGCTCAGACTAGGTTTTCTTCTACGTCCTTCTTCTGTTGTTACACAGTGTTTGAAAGAAGTGTCTGCTTTTAAGGACAACCGATGCCTACTAGTGGGGAGCTGCAGCAGTTTCATGCTCTGAAGAGCAGTAGAATGGTGAAAGCTGGTATTAGCAGCAAGAAGAGATGCCCCATCGCTTGAGCCTCTTACGCTCCTGACTGTGGCAGATACCGCAGCGAGTTCCACAGATCAGCCAGCAGTCTACAAATGGATTTAGTATTCCTTGTATCATGCTTGTGGTGTTAGTTTTTCTCATCTGTGTGATGAATACTTACGAAGAAAGAGTTATAGAGAGCATCAGTCTGTCTGCTCACATGTACCATCGCCCCAGTACTTGCAATGGAAATCTCCCTTTTCACAATTTTCTTGGGTCTGCTCAGATTATAGTACAAAATAGAATGAAATACAGCTCTTAAGTCTCAGTGCAAAGATTTGCATGAGGTGCCTGGAACAATGCCTGCCGTTCTAGGGATGAGTGAGCATTTGGGGATGATACAACCGTTGCACAGCACCATGAACAGCTTGTTACAGGAGCCTCAAGTACTTTTTGAAGTATTTCAATAGTTGTTCTTTACAGACACTCTGATATTCTTTTCTTAGAATAGCTCTGGGTAAAAAAATAAAAGCCCAGATGTCTTCACTGAATTGTTGATCCTTTGATAACAAAGTAAGTGATTTCTGGAACAGCCTCAGGGAAATTCATGTTGTTTTTTTAAGCAATAAAGCAAATTAGTAGCATAGCTTTAGAGGTCAGACAGAATAATCCCACCCAATAGTAAGGGAAGAAGATGAAACGATTAAAAAAAATCAGATTGGTTGTGATGTTGTTCATTGTCAATAGCAGTATAAAGTCATATCCTCCACGTTCCATTCAGACCTGATTCCTGCCTGGAAGAGTTACACCGAACAGTCTCTGCCCTGAGCAGTTTGTACAGGGGATGGACGAGGCAGGTGAAACAAAGACACAAAAGGGCATTGCAGAGTGGGACAGAGCAGCCATGGCAACACTGTGGCCACGGCCACAGCCTTTGGATGCACGACACAAGGCCTTACAGTGCAGCCCACTGAGCCTCTCAAAGAATCCCAACAAAACACAACTGAAATCCCCCCCAAATGCCTGCCCTGTATCTGCCAAGAACGGTGTAGTACAGACCCAAGGCTTTTTCTCTGTCACACAGCATCTGAAACAGATTATGTGGTCCTCGAATGCAACACAGAAACAGCCACTTCTGCCCAGGGCTGGCAGCAAAGGAAGTATCTCACGGACACGGTGAGCTGGCAAGCTGTTGTGCACGCAGGCATTTCAAATGGGGTAGTTCACCGTGTTACAACAGCTGGGCTGTGCTTGGTAGCCAAGCTGGTTCATTGTGAGCTAGTGTAGGTACCTTTCTGAGTAGCTACTCCTCTGATACAGGTGAGCAAGCTTTATCCATGCTCTGAGTACCCTAAAAGCGATACAGCTGCTTTAGCACAGTGATAGACTTGGCTAATATATTGTGATGCACAACTCAGCATGGTGTTACTGAAGAGAGACAGGTCAGACTCATCTGTAGGCACCAAGCAAAGCAAACTCATACTGACCCATAAAAGACTTCTTCAGACAGACAACTTCAGACAGGCAGACAACTTCAGCCACCCTGCAGTTAGCAGTGTAAGCAGATCTCCTCCTAAGGAGTCAAGTCTGATCAATCCTCTCACACTCCTTCACTGAAACACGAGGCAGAAAATTAATCAGAATGGTTTGGGTTGGAAGGTACCTTTAAAGGTCATCTCCTCCAACCCCCCTGCAGTGAGCAGGGACTTCTGCAACTAGAGCACCACCCAACCTCACCTGGAATGTTTCCAGGAATGGGGCTTCTACCACCTCTCTGGGCAACCTGGGTCAGGGTCTCACCACCCTCGTAAAAAAAAGTATTCTTTATATCCAATCTATCTATAAATGGGACCATTCTCCTATGAAAATCATCTAACAACCCCCCTTAGCTAAAACACCTTCAGAGTATCATCTCCCACCACAAATGGACACACTGCAGCCTCTCATAAGGTAAGGCATATATATAGGCACAAAACCAAAAAAGGAAGCAAGAAATACAAATGTGAAGAAATCTCCCTTTTTCCCCAGAGCCCATTAAATAGACCCTTGAGCAGTGTCCTTCCTCTTTCTCCACTGTTGCTTACAGGGGTTTTTAGCCAAGACAACACCAAGTTCACATGTTCTCTCCCTCCAGGCCACTAAATCTTCCTCCCATTCCACCAACAAACACTTGAGAATGGGGCACAGAAACTACAACACTGGCTCTCCACCACTTGCTGCAAGGCTCAGCTAAGCCACCTTAACATTAGCTCTGGGCAACCAGAATAGAGATCCTCACCCAGCACCCTGCAGAGCCTAATTCCTAGCAGGTCCCTGCACGCTGACCATGCTTTAGCTCACTGCTCTGATGAGGTTCGAGCCTGAGGGGCCACAGCTTCTGGCAGTGCAGCGGTTCCTCTGTTGCTACAATGATTCTGAGAGACCAGCACAGCAGCTTCAGAAATTCCCACTGGTGCTGGGGCTTTTATTTATTTGGGTTTCTTGGTAAGCAGCTGCAATTCAAATTGTACAGAATATCTTTATCTTTATCAGACTTCAGGCACTGACAGGGCCTGAACATGGGGAATTGCAAGACCACCATGATGCAATGTTCCTTTAAGGCAACAGGTTGATGTATTTTCTTTCTTCAGTCAAAGAACTGGTAGGCACAGCATTACTGATTATTTACTAGTCTCCAGGGTCAGGGGCTTGAAAACCTATCTTGTCTGGAACACATAACAGTCTGGGTTACCACACGGATGATTTTACCATATCCAAAAACTGCTTGTTCCATCATCCCACAGCAGCTTGCAAGTTGAAGGGGAAAAGAAAGTTACTCTCTTCCTTAAGGAACAATATGCTTGTGTTAAAGAGTAGGTTTGCGTAACGCCAAGTACCAAAACATGCTTTCTTGTCCTTTTTTGGATTTATTTTTCACACAAGCATTGCCTCATATGATGGAAAGAGGAAGGAAATCAAATAGGGAGGCAAAGAGAAAAAAGTGCCACAGATGGGAAAAAAGAAAATGTTTCCCTTGGCAATATGAAAACTAAGTGTGAAGAACAAGGAAAAAGATGAATGACAGATCTTGAAATGTAATGTGATGGACACGGGGACATAGCTTATGGAGACTGTTAGCTTTAGGAGTGGGAAACTGCCATGAGTCTCATCCAGCTACACACCCATAAATGAAGAGAGTTCAAAGGTGGTTTGAACTGGTTGTTCTGGGGGCTGGACCATCCTTTCTCAGGTCACCTTTTCTGCCTGTGATGTTAAAAGAGTCCCAGAAAGAGAGAAAGCCCTGAATGAAACAGCACCAGCATATATAGCATAACACTGTCTGGCCCCCTTTCTCCTCCTCGGTCTGGACACTGACCTGAAGTGGGCAGAAGAGACCAAGAGTGAGTCATAGGCAGCTGACTCATCAAAGGTACTAAGTTACCCTGCAACAGCTCATACTTGCAGCAGAACTCCTGGCCAGCCCTTGGCCTGCTGAGAGCTGTGCCCCAGCCTCACTTCTGTCCCTGGTTGTACTGGGCCAGTTTGGTATCTCACCATTGTTTCTTTCTTTACCTAAAGGCAGCTTGCAATAAGACCTGCATACCCTGTACTCTTCTGTGGTGGGATTCAGCATGAAAACACACAGTTACGTGACTCTCCATTCCACTGACACACCTTCAAAGCCTTCCACATCAAAACATGTTTTCTGAACGTGGCCTATAAGACAAACTGGCTTCATGTGCCACCTTCTGTGTTTTCATTTCAACTACTACGTGGAGTATAAAGAAACCAAGCAGCAGTTGATTTCTCCTGGCACTTTGAGATCAGTGGATCTGAGATACCCTGCTTGCATTCACTGTTTATACAGGAATGACAATATTGTGATTTCTAGTATGGAGATGAAGGTAAGCATTCCCCAGGTAAGAAACTGTGTATTTGACAAACCTGCAACAAAAAGTGATGCCAAGTATTGGTCTACTGCTTTTGTTTTTAATATGTAATGAGCAAAGGTGTTAAAAACTAAACCACAGTAGGAATGATGCAACATTGCTAAGCTAACTTTTTGCCATCTGTCAAGTTTGCAGTATTTTCAAACTACTCTCAAGCGAATTACTTATTCATCACAACATGTCTTCCTGTTATACGATAAAATAGAAGACAATTGCTAACGCAGTACATTTAACCTCTGTCAGGAATTTGTATCTTTGTGCAGGACCATAAGCTGATTGTTAGTGTGTGCCAGAAGGCTCCTGGCAGCCTTCCTAAGGATTTGTCAAAAAACAATTTGGATCCCTGTTGCAGCGAGCGTGGAGCCATAGACTGATTGTTGCCGTACGTCACAATCATGTCAAAAGCAGCCTTTGCAGATAAGAATCTAGGGCTGGTGGACTTATCACAGTGGACAAAAGTCTTTTCCCAGCGTCTCTGTGACTTGATGAATATCACACGTTTTTCCTCAATTACCCAAATTACCTCCTGATTGTTTTGGCAGGTTGCCGACTGCTTTACAGTGACCAGGCAAGGTCTCACCTCCTGCTTTACATCTACTGAGATGGTCAGGGAACGTTCTGACTTACATGCAATCCGAGGGACACCTGAACCACAGCCATTAAATCTCGAGTGACGGATTTAAATGGGCATCCTCCTTGGAAAAACAGCTGAACTTACTGTTCTATCTTTTATGTGAAACTAATGGAATCAGTTTATTTGTATCCAATTCCCAATTAAAAAATATTATTCTTTTTACAAAAAGCAAATGCAGAATCGGTCACCCCAATTACTGTTAACTGTGGATTTTACACCATCCTACCCATCTAAGGTAAATTATTAACTAATCCTTCTATTCTGTAAGCTCTTCACACATCTTTGTAATTTTCTGCTTTTCTGCCCCCTTGCTGATACAATTTTATCTTACAAGTTTATTGACAGTAAATATCATAAATTTTTATTTTCTCAAAAGAAAACTGTGGTGCTTTAGATCCACCCTGCTAAAGCTGTGGTTCTTCAGGATGATATAAACTTTGCATAAGGAGTTGCTGTTGAATATTAACAACTGAAATATTAGTAATTAAAAAAAATGCCAAGTAATAGCAGCATTTTCCAGATTATGGCCACCTAAGTCTCACCAGTGAATAGAAGGGAATTTGGGGCTTGAATATAAGCCTGAACAGAAGCGAAGCGGTGAAAATTAAAAGGGTGGAGAAGTTGAGAGGGAGGGAAAATTGATTCAAGGTAATAAAAGAAAAATCTAGCAGTGTGATTGAAGGAGAAATGCAAAAGCTAATTTGATACAAAGCATGCTTCAGCTTTGCTTTAAACACTCTAAACCATAACAGCGTGTTTTCTTTTAGTATGCCCCCAAATGTTTTATTTCTCACAGTAGGAGAATTGCAATACATCGCAGGTTATGGTTTTAACTAAGCAAGCTGTTGGACTGGCAGGTATCAAACCCACATCTGACTGCTGGACTGTTGCAGCAACCAAGACTGTTTCATTAGTGAGACCAAGAAGTGCATGAGCCAGGCTGACAGGGCAGGATGTGTAAAACCAAAACAGAGCTGAGTTGGAAACTGAAGAAGTACTCTCTTCACTGAAAAACTGGCAGAGGGCTAAGACTGGCCAACGTAAGGAGTAGGAGACGGGCAGGAAGTTGCTGAGGATTGAAGCCAGGCCTGATAATTGAGAACAGAAATGATCAATCTAGAAGCAGAAAGCCAATGGCTAACATGGATGTCAAACATTAGGCCGCTGCTTTTAGCAAAGTGCTGTTTTCATCAGTTAAGGATCTACTTCAGAATTTCAGGGTCATCAATCAAAATATCCCAATTTATTCCCACTTTAAATGCTAAAGGGCATCTTCCACGGTAACATGGCACTGTCATTTTACAATATATGTGTGCACATGTACAACACCACTGCCCCCACCACGTGTGTTCTAAGGCACCTTTTTGGTCCCTGGTGAGCTCAGGTCTCTTCAGCCTCCGCAGCCTGAAGACAAGAAGAGTTCACCTTGCCCCTGCATTACCAGGACAGCTGCCACTGCCTGGTGGAACGACGAGGAAATGGTCATTTGTACAAAGAAAGCTGCTTTACATCGACTAACAAAACCCCAAAGCCGAGTATACCAATTTCTATTGCTCCTGAGATCTTCCAAAAGCTTTTTTAATACACTTCAGGGCTCCAAAACATTAAAACCACAGTGAATTGTCAAATACCACCCAGTCTGTGACTACACACACTGGAAAGATGTCACTACACCAGAGGCTCAAAATACAGAAATGCAGAGGTAACATTTAATCCTACAGCAGCAAAGGGGAGTTTTGCAATTGAATTTCAAGGGCTGTGGAACTGACACTTGCAAGAATACAGCTGGAGCTTCACCCCTGGGGCATGAAGTAGAAAAAAAGTCCAAAAAACAAATTTGTATTTCAAGGGGGCTGATAGATTTTGTGTGTGTACATGTGTAAATATCTGGGGGCTCCTGAGTTTGTTAGCAACTCTACCAAAAGTCTCACCAACAGAAAAAGGTATTTAAAAAGACAAAAAAAGAAGTTGATTAATAAACAAGAGCAACTCTAACTATAATGGCACTAGCTGAGGTAGTGCTACTCCAGATAGGTGCCTGCAGTACTATTCAATGCCACTTTTTCCATATGTTTTTTAATGAGCTACAGGAAGGAATAAGTCCCAGCCAGGGTGGAGCACATCAGACAGAAGTTGAGGACCAGGAAAGAGTATAGGGCAGGTGGCACCGATGCCACCATCACCTCTACATTGCCTCTGTCCTATAGGCAGCATCCCAAGGGGTAATTCACTTCCAACCCAGATTACCAAGAAAGGTGTCATTTGTGGCAGCAGCTGGCTACTTGTCATCCTGGAAATGGAGTAACATCAGCAGGCAGCTTCCTGCAGAAGCAAATGCTAATGGGGATGTTGGGCTGAATGGGATGGTAAGGGTGCAGGCACCAGCAGACAGCACTGATCTTCTTCACACTGCTGATCTGGAGTGAACCTGGAACAGCTACTGAGAAAAAAACAGCTCTCTTACTCTCCTGTTGTTATTTAAATGCCTTTTTCTTTCTTTTTTCTTTTTTTTTTTAATTGTGGGCTACATCCTCAGCATATATACATTTGCATAGCTCCCTTATAACCAGTGAACCATGTCTATTTACACCAGATGAACATCAAGTTCTACACTTTCAATGGCTTTCCAGTTTTAGATGGGCTGGAAAATTACAATTTCTCAGTTCTAAATACATTCCTGAGCCTCTCTTCTTTCTAATGTGACTCCCCCTGCTTCTTCTGCCTTCCATTTTAACCTACGATTTTTCAGGTCATTTAGTTCAGAATGCAAACACAGATGAGTTATTAGGAGTTGAACATTGCCAACTGTGCATGTAATGCGACTTTGTTTCACAAGGAGTAATAAGCACGTCTGCACCAACAAAAAATAAGGACTCCAGTTCAGAAAGACATGATACAAGAAGAGAGGCCCCAGCAATCTATCAGACAAGTGCTCTTTGGCCTAAAAACTTATTGGAACTTTTTCATGCACTTTTGAGCTGAGGAAATAAGCTGAGAGTAGCAGAAAGGACTAGGCCAGTTGAATTAGCTATAATTTTATGTACAGCCACTGCTACGTCACAAGGATGCAAAAAACAATCATCCAGAGGGGAAAGGGTAATAATGAGTGTTCTTCAACATGTCATACAAAATACTGCAGAAATGTTGAGGCCTGGAAGAAGGCTAAGCTAAAAGGGAAAGGGTGATGGTCACAGAGAATCGGAGAAAGTAAGAGCTGACCCCTAAAAAAAGTGTGATTTATTTTAGACAAGCTGATCCTCCAGGCTCAGAATTTAACTTGGTTTTAGTGCTGTTTTATTACTTTTTCCATTTTGCCATGACAAGCTAATGATTTTTGCAAAAATGTACCATGACAAATCTGCCCCTGCAGGTGGTTTTACACACACAATGCTCACCAAAGACTTTGATCCCGCTTGTCTTTTTAGTTTTTCTCCCATCTTGTGTTTTCAGGGTTTTTTTTGGTGGTGTTTTTTTTTTTTTTTTTCTTCTTCCAAAGAATGATTAAAGGAGTGAAAACCACACAGTGAGAAACTTGTAGGTAGGACACAATCCAACACAGTTCCATTAAAAAAAGAGCTACAAGGCTAAAGGAAGGTTTGCAGCTGACTTCCTCACATCTCTATCTCTTATGTGGGGCATTTGCAGGCCCATTTGCTGGTCAAGGACATTCAATATGATACTTTGATGGTCACAAGGCACCAAAGAGAGGAGCTACTGTCCCAGCAGAATCATGATGCCAGCATGTCACAACCGTTTCTGTGCTCCACACATCACACCATTACTTGATGTGCGGAGCTCCACCTATGAAGTTCCACGTTGTATTGCCAGCAGGAGATGCAGTCAAGCTTCCTACCACGCACAGGGGAGCTGAGCACCAACCATGCCAAGGAGCTGCTTACCTCCTCAGAAAACCAGGCTTTATTGCTCTGGATCATATTCCCTAATATAATTATTACCTGATACCTGTGAATGGGGATAGCAACAGCTGTTGCACAGAGGCTGGCAGGAGAAGACAGGGAGCGAGACGGACTTCATAAACATTTCTAACTTCTAAAGATTATTCCTTTTGAAGCTAGACATACATTTTAAACAGCTACTTTCATCATTATTCATGAATGAATTATTAATTAGTTCTCTTGACTAAAAATACCATTTCCAGCTTGCTGCAAAAATACACGCGCGCACGCACACACACATAAACATGAAAAAATAATACAAGAAAAGGAAGATATTCCACATCATTAGCAATAGAGTAATGGCTGTGCATTTGATCTCGGTTTAATTATGAATGCCTAGTTTGAAAGAACATTTCCACATCAGCAGTCAATAATGCTGCTGTGTGCGCTTGGGTGTAAGACACGTTAAGAGGCAGTACTGGCAATGGCTTGTTTTTCAGCAGCTTTGCTCACTGTGTTAATGGGTGTGTGCACATAGGCACCTGCACAAAAACATCATGTGCTAGAATGCCTTTTGTCTTGGGACTTCATATTTGCAACTGGGAAAAACCCAACTCAACCTCGTGGCTATTTCTGATTACATGGAAATTCGAGGCTTCAGCCAGTGTAAGAAGCCTGAGGAAGAGACAGCCTTTGTCCCCAAACTAATGGGGGCACAAGAGAAAGGAAAGGAAAACATCAAGAGAAGCACCATTATTTTACTTTACAGATGGGGAAACAAGGAAAAGACTCAGCAGAGATAACTTATCCAAGTCAGAAGTAAGGTCTGAGCATACCACCATACAGTAAAGAAGCATCTTCATGATGGTGCTACCCACAGAGCTGCTGGGAAGTGGAGGGTGGGAGGAAAAGGGCAGAAGGTGGTATCTGGGAGCCAAGCAGCTATGGAGGACTCACATCAGCTCGGAGAGTTTTTTTTTCTCCATTATAATAGAGACAAGTAACAATTGCAGTTTTTTGTTACCTGAATTGGTTTCCTTGATGAGCACATCCCTTCAGAAGCCACTGCAATGTTCATTTCCTAAATGATCAAAAAGCTTCTTAAATAAGAAAATGCTGCACACTCAGGGAGAGGGGAAGGGTTCAGAGGAATTGGAAATGACTTGTTATTCTTCAAAATCTGGGTCATCCTCTGAATGCTGTTATTTTTAAACTGTTTGTGTTTTACGTACATGGAGGTATGTAAACACTTGCAGAGCTAATATGGTTGAATGACTCAAAAAACCTGAAAGCCTCTTGTTTTGCCAGAGGCCTAGAAAAAATTTTAACTAACAGGTTCCAGGAACCTTCTTGGGGTTATTTTAACTGTTACTGTATTACACATCTGCCTCAAGCCTACTCTGATCTCTGGTAAAGCAGCAGTTTCTTAATATGTATTTACCATGACCAAGGCAAACAAACTCATGTTACCAATGGAAAACATGTCCAAGACACACCTTTCACCTCACCGGGTCAAAGATGTACCAAAGAGAAGGGAATTTGGCACTTATGGTGGAACCACATCTGTTCACCTGCGTGGCACTAGAGGATGGCATTAAAAAAGAAAAAAATCAGGGAAGGTGCTTGAAGGGGAATTGGTTGAACTTAAGTGTTTCTGTCCTCTCAGGACCAAGGTGGACTTATGTGGCAGCTCCTCCTCTTAGAAAGATGTTTACAACTCTGTCCCTTTTTTCCTTTTCCTCCAGACCCACACAAGAGATTTTGTTGATTTAGGTTTAATCTTGCCTGGTGTGCTCTTTTAGGTCCATTTGCAGCTCAGCAGGTTTGTTGATCTTGCTCTGCAGCCCAAACCTGACTCTGCTTTACCTGTGGATTCCTACTTGCTAACCCAGAAGAGAGCCCCAAGGGATGCTGTGCTCAGCACGCTCACAGCAGCGTGGGGCGTACACTCTCTGTGCTGACTTTTCTGCTCACAGAGCACAGTGAGTGCAGAGCACATTCAGGTCAGGCTTTTCCAAAGTGGAATCATGCGCATCGCTTTGGTTGTTATTAATATTTCATTAATTTCTCAGCTACAGCAGTTTTCCCTTGAGAGATCATTAATAAAATACCACCCAAATCAGCAAGATAACAGGCAAAGTGACCAAACTACAAAACAAGTTTAATTACCTTGGTGCGATACCTTTGCAAGTGCCAGCTTTAAATTAAAGAATTGTATAAACTAAAGCTTTGATGATGAGGTCTATTGCTTCCTATGCCTTGTAGTTTTAATTATTTCTCTGATTTTCTGCCACTTCCTCTATTTTCTTTGGAAGAAGAAAGTGCCTGTATATGTTAATGGGGGATTGGAGCAAAACTTCCCTGGCACAAATCACTGAGAGTGGAGCCACCCCGCAAATCTGACCATGGAGCCACCTCACGAATACGCAAACGTCAGGTGAATTCAATGCTGCCCAAAGAGGTAACACTTTCAGAGATAAAGAAAAAGATGAGATTGCTCAATTAGTGAAGTCCTATTTCTTTCTGAGAGTAAAATATGATTTTTGCTGATAGCTAGTATCTGAGTTAAAAAAAAAACAAAACACCCAAAACCAAACCAAAAACAATAAAAGAAGCAAATAGCATTTTTGAGGTCTTCTCCCTGAAATTACGTGCAAGTAACCAAGTTAACAACTGTGAGCTACACAAAGAAATAAAACAAAGGGATGAAGCAGCACAAAGAAGAAAGATACTTCCAGTTTCCTTAAAAACATATCTACATAGAGGCAGCACTACACATGATGTTGAATCTTCAGGAGATACATGCTCCTCCTGGCAGGCTTTGCCCTACGGCATATATAAACACTTGAGGAAACAGAGCTGCTCACGGGAATCCAGTCAAGCACACCCAGAAATGCTTCGACCCTCTCCCATTTCTTTATCTGCAGATGATTTTCCCAAGTTTCCTCTCCAGACTACTCTCTTCACTAGTTGTGAACAAAACCTTATTTCATACAAAACTACTTAACTAACTTGTATTATTTCTATGGCTCTGCTACAGATATTTTAATGTTTTGTTTTTGTGGGCTCCATCTGCTTTGGGAGGTCCCAAATTGGATGGATCTTTGTCTAAAAATAAACCATACACTACCAGCATTTAAAAATTAATTCAGATGACAATTACTTCAAATCAGATTTACTAATCACTAAAGAAAATATGTTAGCACTTTGTCTTCCTTAAAATCCATTAAATTCTCATAGTGCAAAATATCATCAGTATAAAAAAGAACATCAAAACTTGGCCTATAATGATTTGAATGCCAATCCCTTTTGTGAGAAAATAAGCAAAGGAAATACTTTTCACACTTTTACACTGATTGATTTTAAAGTAGGTGCTTTTGTAACTATATACAAAAGTACATGCCATGCTCATGTGTGTGCACAGTCACACTGGGTATATACAGGGTTTATTTTATAGAAAGTTCTGTTGAAACCACAACAATTGAGACCAATTCACATCTGCCTTAATTCCTTATTAAAAACCAAACCAAACCAACAAAAACAACAAACAACCTAAACAACTATAACAAAAACCAACAAACAAAAACCCCCACAAAATAAAACAAACAAAGAAACAAAAACAACAAAAAACATTGCATAGACATATGTGTATCTTTTAAAATTTCTTTCCTGATGGAATTATTCCCAGTTTCAGCCTGGAATTTATTTACTGCATAGCTGGCCCTACCAAACTGTACTCTTTTTAAGCCTAGCAAAGGAAAAATGAAGTAGATTTGTTACACAGAGACAAAGCTGAAAGGTAAGCAGTTCTTCTGCCACGACAGAAAGAAAGTCAATAACTGATTGTTTGATGGTTCACTAAAAAAAGCTGAATCTTTAATGACAGAATGGTGAAACCATTTTGAAGATGTACAGATTTAAAGAGAGACAGCTACAACAAAGAACAGTAAGAGGCTCACAAATGAAATAAATACATTGTTACAATCTTCTCTAATGTTCAGTATGACTTTGATCATCTTCAATACCTCTTGTAACACAGTAAAATCACCTGCAACACAAATTTGCATACAGGAACTTTTTTACAGTGCTCAAGATGCATTTCTTGAGTCATCCCCCCAACAATTTTAACAAGACGACAGACAAACATGGCACAAACAAGCACAAAGAGACATCACCAAGTAATTCTCTTTGCCCTTCTGACAAACTTACACTAAACATTTTCCTAACCAAACGAGAGCATGAACACCTGGTAGGCCTGCAAAGAGCTGAACCCCATCACAAATCAATTTGTAGCGAAAGGCTTCTGGATCTCCATCTGTTTTCTTTTCTGAAGTAGAGCTAAGTGCTACCTTATCCCAATCCACACATACCAACACAGGGGACAGACACTGGATAGGAAAAGGCTCTTCCTTCTAGCTGACAGATATCCTGGATGTGACAAGCAACCCTAGAGGAATTCAGGCAAGAAATAATGCAAATGCTGACAAAGGGAAAAGTTAGCAGCTGGCCAAGAGCTGGCGCAAAGCTGCTTCATGGATGTCTACCTTCCAAAGGAGAGAGGCCATACATACAAGTCACTGGACATGTTCTGGGCCATTTCATGCAGGAGGTGTAACTATTTAATCACATACCCTGTTCAGGCTTCATAACAAGAGGGTCTGCAGAATCTGTGGGGTCTTCTAACAGCCTGAGCATTTGAAATAAAATATGCAAATAATAATATGCAAGTCTGTGAGCCTACTCCTAGAGCTAAACTCTTTGCTAAATTGTGATCGTACCTTTCAGGATTCACTGGGGACAACTCCCATACATCCCATGCTACATGGGCAGGATTTTCAGCAGGGATCTAGTGAGATTTTCACCAGTGACTTCAGTGAAGCAAAATCCTGCCAGCACATCATCAACACACTGGTTTAGAAAATCCTGCCCTATGTGCACGAACATTCGTTTCATCCCACTCTTACTACATAACATGCCTTAAAACATTGCCTTGGGGAGCCAGAAAAAATATTAAAGTGATTACATAGTAATTTATGCAAATTGCTATGTTAATTTTGAAATTACTTAATTCTATAAAATGCCTGCAGTTTTTACTGTCTTGTTCTGAATTGGCTCTTGAAACGCTCATTCAGAGGTATGAACAAGCAAAGGCACTGGAACAACCCTGCAGCATAGTCTCACACACAACGTTGCAGAAGTGAAAGGGAAGGAAATGCGCATCTTCAAAGAGGCCCAAAGCATTTCTAGGGGACAGGAAGCTGCAGCTGCTTGTTAGGGTTCAGCAGTACAAGAGAAATGAAGAGCAACAGTAAGGGATGCTGGGAGCATAAGCATATGGGGCTTGGTGACTCATCTGCTGTCATCACACAACCAGCACCACCACAAGGTGGCATGAGATTTACCTGTATAAAATTTGTTGCAATTTCTGATATGAAATATTTCCTGCTTAGATATCATAATTCCCACTCCCTGGAGATCCTTTCAAAGGTATAACGTGGTTTCAGACAGGTTTGCTGTTAGTCATTGCTCATACGTCCTTTGTATGATGCCTGCTCTAGGTCAGCAATGAAGCAGGATGGAAAGAGGACTGGAGACCTTGCTGCAGTGCAGAGGAGCCAGGGAAGTCCTACGGGAATGTCACTCAGAGAGGGTGGAAAACGTTTGCTTACTTTCAGCAAAGGAGGGGGAATGAATGATGATCCCCATGTCTGCTTCAGTCCTGAATGGTTGGTCTTAATCACCAGGAGAGGCTCCCCATCCAGCAGCTGGAGACCAGTTGGCATAGTGATTCCTTTCGGCCTTAATTTCTATAAAGTCCAAATTGTGACTGAAAGTGGATAAATGATAAACTCACCCATTTGTGATTACTTAGACATGATTGCCTTGATGGAAAAGACCTCAAAGAAAGTAAGAAGCATCTGAAAGTTTTGAATAAATCAGTTCAGAATAGAGATTTCATTGAGCAGCACATTAAAGCAGATGGGCACAGTGGAATAAGCTTCCAGCCTTAATTAGTAAGGAAAACAGTGACCTGGCTTTCAATTTAAAAAATATACGCAGTGATAATTTACAGGACACAGAGCATAGCATGGCCTAAGTAAACTCCAGGTCTGGCTGGCTGTGAACCACCAGTACAGTATGTCTTGCTAATGCTCAGAGTATGCTTTTAATATGCTAAATATATCCCTAAAAGGATACTAAAAGCCTTACATTAGCATACTCTGGATGATCTCTGAATATACGATCACTGCAAGACAGGCAAAGATTTGCTGTCATGGCCTAATTAAAAACGAATAGTGTAGCATATTGACCTAACAAAAGTAATTTCTTTATCTCAGCTTATTTCTGTTCTTTTTAGTCCTTCAGCCGGAGCCAATGAATAAAGTCAAACTGAACTCCCTTTAATAGCCAGCACCTTTGGGGTGCTAGTTTTAAATCTCAAATAATCTTCATATTTTGCTAAAACTTTTTTTTTTTTGCATAAACAAAAAATATGTAGACTTCTAGTGGGAACGATACTAGGGAGACCACCTCCAAAGTGTCTGCGTAGCATTATAAATGGAAATCAAATTACATATGGCCTACATTATTACATACATTACAAAAACAATTCACCCCAAGTTATCTAGATGCAGTTTCTCCAGCCGGCGCAAGTCAGGTGACCAAGCACAACTTTGTATTTAGACAACCCCCTCAGTGTCAAACCTGCTAAATCTACTAATCCACATGGTAGGAAAACCCCATGAAACTTTTCTGTGCATCCCATTCCTCGCTATATGTTTAACTGCTGCATCAAGGGGAACACAGAACAATCACCAGTTTGCATTTCCCCAGATGCACAAAGGGATGGAGCAAGGACCATCTCTCAAGCTTCATCTTAGCCTTAGCTCTACCAAATTGTTCCTAGCCACAGATACATAGCTTACATCAGAAAATATCCCTTTGCAGGGACAAAAAGGGTGGTAAAATCAGGTCTCTCATTTACTTGTATCTTCATTACACACCCATGGAGCAGGGCTTGAAATCTCTGCCCTCAACAAAACAGCGACAGGGTTATTTTGTTTTTCTTAAACAGGGCCTTCATGCAGAAGTTTTGTAGATGTTTTATCAGTCTCTGGCACTTTCTCTAACTTTCTTTTGAAGTCCAGTTGATTCAAAAGTCAGTGTTTTCACTTGTATCAAATATCTAGTGATTTAAGAAACACTGGAATGAATGCTGCAGGCAATATAAAAGAAAAACACGCTGTCACAAATCACTGAATGACTATTATATACATGTGTTTGGTTAACCAAAAGCAAGTCACCAGTTTTTGCTAAGCAACTTTTTTTGTCTTTGTGCTAAGAACACTGAGGCTAAAAGCTAGCGTGTACCACCACCCATGTAATTCAGATCTGGCTGTATTTACTAAACTGCTCGCAAGGTGTTGTAACTTTGGTGTTGCAAATTAAGTTTTCAGGGATATTCTAAAATCAGATCCCAGGTTTCTCACATATCAGAGCTGGATGAGAATGAACTATTCCCTTAACAGCTCAGAACTATCAGTCACAGAAATCACAGCCAGCTATATAATCTTCAACCCCTGGCAAAGAAAACCACATTTTCAATTCCTAGTAAAAGTACTACTTCTTGCTGGTATGCCAGAAACGTCTCTGCCAACTGACAACGTCTTGTATATGCTGAGTTGCTTTCTAGTCTATTGTAAAATAAAAATTTCTCAGCTTCCTGTGTCTGAGAAAAATAACATCTTAAAAGGCTCAATCCTGGCCAAGGAAGGTGAAATGTCCACTGGATTCAATGAGTCAAGAGAGTGTCTCTAACACTTAGGCTCATATTCTACCTAGGGACTTATGGGTATCGTAGCCTCATGGGCTCCCTGCATGCAGGATGTACACACACACCCTGCAGCCCTACCACACTGTCCTGCACTAAAGCACCTTCCTGTACTTACATGGTTTTACAAAGGCAGCAGATGCCACTTTCAGACTGAACAGCATACCTAATCCAGCCTTGAATATATATATCCACATCTCCATATATCTACAGGGCTCTGGCTTGCTTAAAATTAGAGGTCTAGAGATCAGCTGCCTAAGCACACTGGGATACTGATACAGAGATACTGAAGACAAGAAGTCTGGCTCTTCCCACCGTGGGATGCAGCTACCACAAGCAGTGAGCACATGCATCTCCCATCACAGGCAGTGACCAAGGGAACCAGGAATTTGCTGACCTTCCACATCTTCCAGGGTTTATTTTTGATATTTGTACATAATGTAGCAGCACTCAGTACACAATATAAAGAATAACCCCATACATGTGATGAGGAATAGGAAAGTCAGATGCATTTTCTGCAGATGTCATCAAACCCCCAAAGAATGAACGGCTTTGAAGCAGGTGAGAAAGCTGGGAAGTCAGTTATGGAGATATCTTAACCTCTCCCTGACGCGAGTTTGGCTTGGCTGGTTTGAATTTAACAGAACCTGTCAATGACGTACAAAACTGCTGTTCACACTAGAATTGCCTGATAAGTGATTGGGCGTTACATGTCACGACTGATAAGATGCAGACACAAACTATGAGCAAGATGCAAGCTCCCTGGTGGCGAGGATGCCCACGCAGCACTACCACAGTGGCTCACTCCAGTTGGCCTTGGGGGAATTCCCCCTCCCTGCTGTCAGCACAGCCCTTCGCTTTTGTGAGAGTGGGTTTTTTGCTCAGGGAAGGTCCTGTCCCTTCCCTGAGCCACTGTGCTTCAGCCTGCACTCCAGAAGGTGCTGCTCTTGCCCATGGCTCCCGCTCCAGCAGCACCCACTGTCACCAACCTGACTGCCAGCAGCCACAAGTGTCCTTGGGCTGAAAGTGATCTCAAAAACGAAATGCCTGTGAAGAGTGGGAAATCCTGAAAAAGGCCCTTCTCTTTGCTTAGTGCTCTTGTTAAGTGGTATCTATTTCTGGACAGATTACAAACGCTGAAGACAGTTGTTGCCACATTTAAAAATAGTCCTGGAGGAAGGCTTAACCTTTCCCTGACCAGCAGCAAACTGTAATCGCTATTCCTAGATCAAAAAAGCAATTATTTAGTAGCAGATCCTATAACAGAATCAAGAGACCAGCAACATCTCCACATGACATTACTTCAGGAGTTCCTCACCCCACCTAACCCTGACACTGTATGCAAATAACCATCCCTGCATCCGAGTCCCTGAATCAAATCCCCAACGTGTTCAAATGCTGTAGTGACCATGATTGCTGTGGTCCACCACTCATCCTTCAAGTATTTTTAAACCTACAAGAACAGCAGGAAAATGTCTGCGTGTTTGAAGCCCACAGGTACTTCCATCCACCCGATATTTTACTTGGTAGTTCATTTAATCCATGGTTTTAACACTGTCCACTTGTTTTGTAATCTCTGTTTACAAGCAAAAGACTTTACCTGTCTTAAAAACTAACGCTTAGTGGAGCTGCACCACAGTGCATCTAGTAAGGGCAGAATCCTGACTAAGGGCTTGTAAAGGTGCCTTTTGCCAGCACCATTTAAAGGATGAATTTAAGGTGAAACTATCAAACCAAAGCACAGCCTCCACGGGTGGTCTTACACAGGTATACATGTATTGTCTTTCACTAGATACATAGGAAATTCAGAAAAGTTTTCATCTGTTAAAAAAAAAAACAAACCTCTCCTGTTGCAAGTTAAACGATGGGTAGGGTCTTATACAACTGTATCTCTGACAACTTAAAAGCTTATCCAAGTTAAACCAGTCACTGTTCTGAAAAATTGTACTTCCGAGCTCAGTGTTAAGCCCTTGGATCACATTTGCAACCGAGCTGCACTCTGTGTGTGCGCGGTTACATGCACAAGTGCATCCACGCAAGGTGGGAACTGAAAGGAAGCGTCTCCCAATCCCACGCTCTTGAAATTCCAGTCAGACTCACATGATGCTGATGGACCAAACAGTTAAACCCAACTCCCTTCAGCTTGTTATGTGAGCAACCTGAGCCTGCATCTGCAAGCCAATACTCCATCTTCTCTGCTCTTCTATCTCTTCAAGTGAAATCAAATGGAACTACTGAAATCAAAAGGCACTACTGAAAATGCCTTTACGGGAATGGCCTTAAATATATACTTCCCTTCCTATGATCAGATTTTAGAAAGGCCTTTTTGAACTAGAGTTTAAAAGCTCAACACTGCCTAATGCTAAGGAAGGCACAGCTTCATGGCACGCGGGGTGGCTGGCAGGTACATCTCTGCCACACGCATTTCCAGACGCATCCCACCTCCATCACCCTCCTCTCTGGCCTTGCAAAGCACCCAGAAATCAGAGGAAAGCAACTTCCTCACAGAAGAAATGATTAAAAAACTAGCAGCAATACTTTCAACAAAACCCGACGGGTGCACACACCAGTACAGTGTACACAGTGGTGCTGGCTGTGGGGCACTTACCTTTGGAAACTTGAGATGTACACTGAGTACAACTTTATTTTGTATGTCATACACTTACGGCTTTTGGAAACAATATACAGAGAAAGGGGGAAATATAGCATGTAAAGCATATGTACGCTTTTAATACATAAGTTTTTTAATTTAAGTATGATCAAGTAAGGAAAAAAATTAAATCAAAACCCGTGGCTTTAAGCTGCATGCGTGTTGGCACATCCACACAAACCTGTCTTTTGGGCAAACGTTTATCTTACTCAGTTCAGGCTGTAATAATGTGCAATTTTTACAGAGCAAACCACTACAGGATATGATGATGGATAAGGAAATGCTTCATTTTCATTTTAAATCATTCTTTTGTCATGGGAAATGTAAAACAACTTATTAAATTAAAATATATAATAGATTAATGATAAAAGGTCTCCTCTGATGGAAAAAGTCAATTAATTTCATTTTGTTTTGGATTTCTCTCAGATCTATCACACCATTTCGGGACTGACTGGTCACAAACAAAACAAGAGGGCAAGGTGTGTGCAGAGGGCAGCGGCCAGGGCAGCAGGCAATGCCACTAGCTCAGCCCAGTCCGGATCTAAGGGAAGAAGCTGAAGCAGTATTTGGGCCACTTGTAGGTGAGACTTCCTGGAAAGTGAGCGAGTTCCTGACACAAAAACTGACCCAACTCAAACTGTTTTCTCTAAAGAAAAGCAACGATAAGCACAGCAACCTGTAAGGTAATGACCTCATATATATGCCAGGACACTAACTATAGGACCTTACAGTCCCAAAGACCACAGGAGCATAAAGAACCCTACACATAGAGAGAGCAAGTTCATAGATGCAAGGAATCTCGAAAGCAAGGAAGTCCTTTGAACACACATGCTGTGGGCAACCAGACACAGCTTTACTACGCTAAGCACAGGATCAATTCAGAAGTGTGTCTAAAGAAAGTATCAGAAGAAAATTACACCTCTTACCCTGAAATGACACCTCCATTCTTAATATCCATGCAGTGCCAGGCCAGAAACATGCAAGCACTCTGCTTTATACCTACTGTGAGTGAGCTGAAGAGCAAGCTCCTCTTGAACATGAATTCTGTAATCGGTAACGACCCTGAAATAGTGGGGTGGGGCTCACCTACCCATTCCCTATCCTGGAAACACTTCCAGGGACTGCCATTGTCCTCCTCCTGCCACAGGCAGGACAGCACCCCACCCACTCCCTTGAGCTCAAGAGCTCACTGCCTGCTCAGAGCAAAGGTAAAAAGAGAAAGGCGACTTCCTGATAACAGTAAGGACAGTGCTACAGGTGTCTGAGACTGCAACACCAGCAAGAGACTTCACTTTCTTCTGTGCAACTTCAGTGCTATTCTGGGATGGAGAATACTGCTCAGTATATGGCTCTGATGACATGAAGGAAATAATTTCCGTGACAGTAATCTGAGCAGACTGTTTGAGTAGGGATGCTACCTTTGTCCCGATTTGGAAGATAAGTCCAGACTCTGAGATACCAGCAACAAAATAAATTAGGTGAGCCATAGGACAACATTGGATTCGTCTAGTTTTAAGCCATTTGCAGATTTGTAATCCCTATGATAGGGGTTTATTTTCTTCACACTGGTAACTGATGAAGGTTTTGCATACTGCTGCATATTTTGGAGAAAACTCTTACAGTTGGGTGCCACTTAATGTGATTGTAGGAATAACCACAGCAATATGAATTCAGGAGTACCACAAAATAAACATCACCATTGTTAAATACTGCCCCTAGAGAAGTGTGGCCAGGGCCCACACGAGGCTGGCTGCCCCCTTTGTCTTAGGTACTTCACATGAATCTTCCTTTCGGTCACTTACAGGCTAAATTTATTCTCCTGTCTGAACAAGAATGGACAGCATAAGGCACAAAAAGGTGAAACTTCCCAAAGATCACACAGGAATGGATGGGGTGCCTGTACCCACAACAGCACCCATGTCTCCAGAGCCTCAGGCCACTGTCTGCCACCTGGAAGATACTCCCTGACACATCTGATCGCAAGCCTCTGCACAATTTTTGACTGCAGGTGGGATGAATGGTCATAGTACTCTGAAGTGGCTATGAGCATATATGCAGGCTTATTGAGCCATAAATCTAGCAAGCAGTGTATTCAGGTGGTTTCCAAGTTCACCTAAGTTTTATGAAACCTATTTTTTAGCCAAACATCTGCAAATGAGCAGTGCCTGGTGACATTTTATTACATTTTCCCTTATTATGCCTTAGTGGTAAATTGTTCTTGCCAATCAGTGTTGCAGTATCCAGAGAGACCGTTAAAGCCAGTCACCTAAAGAAATGGGAGATAAGAGCTTTGACTGCCTGTCTCCATGAAACAGGCTCCTTTTCATTTTTCAGTGCAGCTTAGATTCCAGATTAAAATAATAAACCAATACAGTGATCAATTAGGACAGTGGAGAAGCAGGTATGTCAAGCAAAACTGGAAGCCATACTATAGGAATAAATCAAAGTAGCAGCAGCACTGAGAAAGGAGCAGTTTATCCTGGATGTTATGCCCAGTGTTCTTAAAATGAATGTTTTACAGGGATGATATCAAGCATATTTACACCATACTAATGTGGAAGAGCAGACCACCAAAGATTTTTCTTATCCAATTATACTGAATAAGAACATGAGTGCTCGATTTATTAATCTACAGTTATCCCTACATCACAGAAGAGTATCTGCCCATGGAAACACCCATGCTTTTATTGCACTATTAACAAACAGCACCTTCATAACTGTTTTCAAAGACTGATGAAAAAAACCCAGGAGCTTAAAAACAAAGTCATGTTTACATCTCCTTCCCGTACCTTTTGGTTAATAGTGTTGTAAACATAATTGCCCAAGAGCCAGGCAGTGGAACACGCATTTTATTTCCGTTTCTAAGAGATCACCCCAAGGTCATCCACTTTGCCACTTGTGACTTCTGTGGGCCCATTTAATGAATACCAGAAACCTACTGTCATGTCATCTTCCTCTCTCATCCATTACTTATGAGTTGGCAGGCCCTGTTAACCATTTGGAAAGCAGGCCTAACGTGAGGTTAGCAGCTCATTAAAAGCTGTTCCTCAGAGCTAATAAACTCACATTAGCTGAATCCTACATTGCAAGTGACTGGCAAAGCTCAGACCTCCCTGTTGCATTCCCTGGCCATCACACAGCATGTTGCATGACAGTAATTAACAGGAAAATGCATGCTAATTCTGTTGATATTTGATACAGAGCAGCGTCGCCTCAAAGTGGTTGTCAAAACCATGTTTGCTGATAATAAACGGTTCCTATGCAAGTGAATGCGGCAGCCTGCAGCCTCCGTGTTTGCCACATTACAGCGTTATGGGCTCTCAACTCTGAATATTCATGGTGGGAAATCAAGCCATAATTTTTGGATGCTAACAGCAGCCCATGTTTAATGTCACTGGGTTTTGGTAGAGCTTTAGGTTGTGTAAGAAATAAAGAGCTGGACGCATGATCCGTTTTTGAAGTAGAAACTGAAAGGAAGCCTCCTAAAAGGTCATATTTGGGCATTAAAATAAAAGACATATTCCATCAACTGCATACTTGTCGGGTTTAGAAACAAACAAAACACTCTAGGCCCTAATTCTGCAAATGCTTATACACACGCTTCTCTAAGTATTTGGGAAATGACCATTTGCTGTCAGTACCTCACTTTCAGCACCTAGTTTTCTAAACCATAGACCCATAGCCTGTTGACATACTCCTAAGCAAATAAGAAACCAAAGGAAGAGTATGCTAGTTCCTCTGAGGATGGGTCTGTGCCCTGCTTATGAATCAAAGGATCAACCTTCCTCCAGCTTGTGTTTGTTAATGCTCTAAAAAGATTTGTTTATTGTTTTCAATAAACGGTGAGAAGGATAAACAGATCTGATGCCTGAAACATCCATTTGGGACAGAATCACCAGGGAGAGCAATGGCACAAATAGCTAAGAGCTGTGTAGCTCTTCACGGTAGTCAGAAGATGATCAGAGGAGGGGCGTTCCCAGAAGGACCTTCCTACCTCTCTAGGACATTTGACATCAAAGTCAGTGAGGGGCTGGTAACTATCCTAACTCCTCTAAACACGCACTGTACCTGTATATACAGTAAGGATTGATCTGTTTGATGGTGTCAGTTATCAGACGAGAGCAGAAGTGGCACAGCAACAGAAAAGCAGAAGACAGCATGGACCTTGAAAAGCCTGAAAGAAAACTCACAGAAGGCACAAAGTCTGCCTTGCGTTTTATGTGTTCCATCTGTTCACCAACCTTCTTGTACACTCTTCTTCCACTGGGCCCTGAAAGGAGCTAAAATATCATTCTTATGAAGAGTTATTAGAATTAGAAAACAGAAGCTTTTCATAAAGCAGGCTCTCTAGGAAGCCTATCCTAACCCATCTCGTTCTTCTCCCTGGTCCTCAATAATCAGTCCTAAACAAGGCGCTGCTTCACAGAGCTTGTTGCTCTGGTGTCACCCCAGGGCAATGAGTTTGTGGCTTTCCGCTGCTATGAGATTTTTAATTGTAATAAGGGAGTCCTTTCTGGCATTCTTGTGTTGCTAAGGAATGTATGGTTCCTATCCCAGACTGCAGTTTCTCACAGAAATCATATTCCCTCGGATGAGCACTCTACTTAAAATGTCATTGTGCCATTTCCTTCTGCATGAGATGTCAGTTTTGTTTTTTAAGCAGGACATGTCAACAAGATGGGAGAAATCTGTAAGTGGGCCATGGGAAGATAAGAACATTGCTAATTACATCTTCTACCTGCCCGCAATCCTGCTGCCCTGTAAACACGAGATCCAGCAGAAGCAACAGGCTGCAGGTGGGATTCTGAACACTGACCAGCTCCCCCTGTTCCAGCAGAACCAATCTGGGTGACTTAACAAGTTGTTTGTGCCTTTCAGCTCTCAGACACAAAGCCTGGACAGAAGACACAGACTGATTTAACGGAGAATGAGTGTAATGCTCTGCAGGTAGCTTAGACTGCACCAATTAATCAATTATCCAAGTACATTCCACTTTAATACGTCAATTATTATGCTAATCTTTGACCAACTGCTTGTTCCACACAAAGTGGTTCCCGTGTTTCTGTGTGAAGAACAATATTCACTTTGCAAAGGAAAAACATTGCTTCCCTTGCCAGACATGGAAAACCAGGAGTGCATTTACCTCTGTATAATGTGAATAGTCTTATAACTAATGGCTTACAGACTATGCTGGCACTTGCTGGGGCTTTGTTTGATGCACCTGCTAAAAATATTTAATGCAGATTAGTAGCAGAAACTGTTCTGAAGAATCTTTTTACCTTCTTGCGTCAGTTTGCACATGCTACTGAAACTTCTACAACCAGCTACCAAAGTTCCTGAAGTCAGAAGTGCTTTTGGGTTGTGATTTTATTTATTTATTTATTTTTAAAGAAGGAAGAAAGTTTGAAATCTGTTTGCATCACCTCCAAGTTTTCAGTTGTATTGCTACCATCTCTCCCCCTCTTTCTGGCTCTATTTTAGGGAACACCATTGCCAGAGGAGAATGTTGTTGCCCACCCAGCAAAGGCCTGATCCCAAACCTATTTAAGACTGGAGACCCTCTCCCTTGATTGCAGTGGGTGTCAGAGAACGTCCATAACATACTATTGTTAATTTTTTGACCCGCTTATTCTATAAAATGAGGGATCTTTTTGTGACCGCTTCAAGTCTGTTAGTCTGCCTCTGGGAATTTCATGTATTTGTTCCAGCATAGGAGAGTTTCTGCCAAAAAAACCGCTCTGAACCCCCATCACCAGCCAGGGGCTGAGGAAGGTCTTTCCATAGTACAAATCTCTTCATCAGGGTGCCATAACGGAGTCCCTGTGACAGAAGACCAGGGGGTGGGGAAGGAAAAGTGAGATCTCGGATTGGAGGTAAAAGTGCATCACAAATTATCTGTAATAGTGAGAAAAACACATTTGTTGATAACAAGTCTGGTGTTTGATGTGCATAGCATATGTACTTCACTATCTAGCCTTTCATCAAGAGCCAGAGGATTTATCCTTCAGGCATGAGAGATGGAACAGCTTAAAATGGTCAGTGAACACAGAAAGGATTAGCACATTATTATCTTTTTAATCCACAACATTTACTTTTTCAGGATTTATTTGAGCTAATAGAAAAGTGCTTAGTGTTCTGGTTTTGCCAAAGTAAGAGGTTGTTTATGACTCCATTCCCACACATGACCTGTAATAAACAGATAGCACTGGCTGGAAAGTGGCCACCGACAGAAAGTTTCATCATATACAATATATTTACAGAAATAGAAGTGACTTGTACAATTCCTAATAAGCACCTAAGCCTTCTAAAAGTAAAGCAAAAGTATGTTATTTACCCCACCCTGCAAGGATTCAATAAAAAGTGGCATGGAAAGTCCTTCAGCTCTTTTGCCTTTGCCAGACATGTGCTATTTTTACAAATGTGGGACAACCAGCCCCTAGAATTCCAGGACCTCAATCAGCCCCCAAGAAGTCATGACTGAAAAATGCTGAGATGTTAAAAATAATCGAGGTTATTTTTTTTGTATGTGCATTCTGGCTTCTGAGAACGCAGGGTTCATATTTTTCATTTTAGCTCCTGTCACAGTTTAGGGTCAGGGTGGCCCCTTAGACCTATAACAGATGCTCTCTGTTAACGCCCCTCCCTCCCCAAGGGGGAAGAGAAAGGGAACGAGAGAAACTTAGTGATTAGGAAAGGAAACTAGAACGGCTTTAATGAAAATAATACAAATATATACAAAACCAGTATCAAAGCCAACCCCCCTGATGGTATTTATGTCACCATCACCACTGATGCTGTGGAGCAGGCACCAGGAGAGTCCCAGACTGGGCCCTGCAGCAGACAGGAGCTGTGTTCAGGAGCTGGATTCAGGAACACACAGCTCAGGATCGAAGGCGGAATGGACAAGTCCTCCTTGGATGCTCCGAGGAAGAAACTGGAAGAGGGCCCAAGCCAAGCCGAGCAAAGCTGGCAAAGCAGGCTAAGAGGGCAAAGAGGGGAGGGGAGACCCTTGTGATCCCTCTGCTTTATACTGAATATGATGTATCTGGGCTGGATACCTCGCTGGTCAGTTTGGGGTCACCTGCCCTGTCCACTCCTCCCTGCAGGTGCAGCCTTTCACTTTCTGCACCCCCCAGCGTGGTGCACAGGATCCAGCAGTGGCCTTGGTCCGCACACCAACCCTGGGCACTAACTCTAAACATGGGGTGTCATCGCTGCCAGAAGAGACACTGCAAACAGGCTGCTAACTTCAGACAGTGCAGTTAGAAGAACTGCGCCGAAAAGTAAAATCACTGAACAGAATTAGTTCTGTCCTCACTCAAACCAGGACAGCTCCACATACATGATGGCTGGAAATGGATTTATTTGTTTTTAAATGGAATCTAAGGTTTTAAGAAGAATCCTCAAGTTGACTTTCTCAAACCTGTCTATGTAATTTAAGACATTGAATCACTTTTTCAGAACAGCACAGGAACCTGAGACTTCAGGATTTTGTCCCCCACCCCTTCCAAACCAGACATGCTCCTAGAGTGCATAAGTATTTAGACAGCTAACTCCTACTAATTTGAGCTGGATGCTTCTCTATTTTTAAATATGTGGCCCTTGCCAGCTCTTGAAAAAAGGGCTTATTATTTTAGGTCTTTGGCTTTTGACAGTTTAAATATTGCCACATTAGCAAAAGAGTAGAACAACAAACTGGTAAGCTGAAAGCGTGGACAGACAGACACATGTAGAAAAGTAACAAACCAGAAAACTTTCCCCTTCCCATCCTCCTACTTCCACCGATGAAGTTTGTTTCTATCTGTGTTTGGAGCAGACTTGGAGAAGTGGGAATTCTTTCTCCAAACCTCTCTAACACTTAATAGAATGAAACCAAACTCTGTAATAACAACTGAATGCAGACAGTCTTTTAAATATTATTAATATTTTTGTTTTTCAAAGACAGAGACACCAGACCACCCTTTATTCTCAGAAATGGCATAAAGTTAGACAAGGCAAACAGCACAGCTCACTCCTACAAACCCTAGAATGTGATACCTTTGTCTTGCCATTGAACCTCTTAGGTCTGCTACAAAAGCAGCAAGCAATGTGTGCCTTCACACACACACAACCTGGTCAGGATTCTTACTCCACCTGGTATTTGAAAACACACCTCAGGCTCTAGTGTATTTGCAATTAATACTTCTAGTAAATCTCTCAAGCATATAAATATTCCTTTCACAAGAAGAATGCTAAAATAAAAGATGAAGCAATTTAACTGGGGGTTGATTCCTCTATCTCTTCATCTACCTTGAGGCTCACACAACTTGCTTGGGAGAACCTTCTTTTCTTTCCCAGTTAGGACTGCAGATGAACTGTGAATTGCTAGAGAACTTTGAATCCTATTAGGGTTTCAAACTGTCTTTTCTCAGTTAAAGGTTACATCTGTATTGCAATCGTGGTATCTCTAGTAGATGCTCTGGGCTGGCTTCAGACCACTTAGATCTCATACTGTGAACAGTGTGACTTGGGTAGCATGGAGATCTTTTTTGGCCTGCAGCCCAAATATTTACTTCATATCTGGGGAAGCCTTTGTGGCCTATGCAGAGTTCTTTCGCTCCACTGCCAAGAGCCGCTGAGCCAGGCAGATAGCTGAGGTTTAAATCCCCGGCTTCCCGAGTGCAGCTGTGCACTTCAGCACTCGTGCAGACAAGGCAGAGCATACAACAGCCACCTTACAACATGAGCCCATGGAATTACTAAATTCTTCACATACTGAGGTTGCCACTCTCACCTGGCCTGCTGCTTTGCGAGGCAGCACCTGCGTTGTGTGTTCTACACACGAACGTGCTTGTAAACCTCAGTTTGAACAAAACCTGCATGCTGTTGGACTACTACCTGGCTGTTACCTAGCTTAGACTGTGCTACCAGCTCACGCCAGTCTCTCTCCTGGCCTTGGTGCTGACAGAAGGTGCACAACCCCAAAGGGAACTAACTCCCTTGTGCTGGGCAGCTGCCAGTTCATCCCACTCTGCAGTGCCAGAGCAGTCCAAAGAGGCCAGGAATATGTCAGAGCTGTCCCTGTACATCTACATGTAAAAATAAAGTTATAATAAAGGATTTAAACTATATTTAAATTAGTTGTCACTCTCCTTCTATTCCTTGTATACATTTCATACCTGCAGCTCAATTTCCATTAGGATTGTTAGTTGTAGAGAGGCTTTTAAGACAACAGTGCAAAAAGCTCTGACAAGGATTCAGGTAAAATACCTCCCAACTACACGGCAGACAGGTGGAAAACATGAAAGGAAACCAGTCAATAGGTGCTTGCTATCTCACCCCCTCCGAACTGCAAACATTTCTTAGGGAGCTGTAAATTACCCCCCTATTGTTCTTTCTACGTTATTATTTTGAAGCAGCTCATGACAGTGTTATTTGGTTGCCTACTTTGTTTGCCTTATCAGTATGCTGGGTGATGTATAATTAAAAAAGCCCTGTTTAACCACCTCACTCACAGATCCCCGTAGATAATACACCAAGTATGATAGCAAGAAAAACACAATATCAATTTCAACTGCTGCAGCTTCCCTGTGCATTTACTGAAATCCTCCATTCTGGGATCCATGTCTCTGATCAGAAATGGGTCTGTGCTACAAAAGCTAGTATTTGTCTCTTGGTGACATCCATGAGCCTGACAGTTTGTTGACTTAAGAAAGCAGGGACTCTGATAGCAGGTGAGGTTGGACAATTCTCCCCAATCACTTCAGCATCCACAGTTCCTGACAAAACCTCCCAGGAGGTAAAGCATGTGGAAATATCCACCTGGAGGTGGTGATTGCAGGTTAGAGCTAGACAATACATTTCTAAGTGCCACCATAGATACTCCACAGATGTTTATTGCAGAAAACACACCCTACCCTCGCTCTTTCAGCCCCAGCCACTGTGGCCAGTGCTGCCGACTGCTCCAGCAATCTAGTCCTTTCTCCTTTCACCTCTTTTTCAGAGTCTCAATCCCTGTGACACAGGTGACACCACCTTTGTTCTTTCTAACATGGCCTTTTCTGTCCAGCATTGAATCAAGAGCTCCTGTCCAAGCTCTTCTTCTATCTCGACAACAGCATCTCTCCTTTAAGAAGCAATTTGGCCCTTCTCAGTTTCCTTCCAAATTCCACTGTGTGACAACTATAGCTCACCACTAAACATGCCTTTTCTTCTCCCCTAATTCATGTCCCCTCATCACATCAAATAAACCCAAATTTTATTCATTTTCAGGATCTTCCAGGGCCTATCATTCTCTTATACACTATTGATGTCTTTTCCTACCTTCAATAAGCCTGTCATGCCACCTTTCATCAAACACAAGATACATTTTCAAACATCTTTTATTCTTTCTTCTGTGCACATCGCAAAGATGTGGACACACAGCAAGTTATCTCATTGACCTCTTTCAAATCCTTCCTTTCAAACCTCTGCCTTCATATAGTAGTGAAACTTGGTTGCCTTTGTAGCTAGGCACGTGCAGAACTGATGCTCCCCATAAGAAGGTTCTCTGTCTTGCTGTGTTTGCTCTACATGCCTCTCTGGCTCCACTGGTAGCCTCCTGTCTTAATCACGCTGAGCTATTTAGGGCAGGGGCATTTTCTTCTCCCATGAGTTTCTGAGCCATGACTGCAAAGTTTTGCTTACAGGTAAGTCCTCTGCAAACTGATGACCCTTGTGTTCTAGAAAAAAAGTGGCTCAGGTCTATATGTTCATATTTACAAAAGTTTAAATTTGCTCACAAATTCAGTACTTAAAACATGGGCACAGCCCCTAATTTAGAAATGCCCAGGCAGAAACACTTTTATAAAGAGGTAAGAGAAAGTTCAGTGTTTACTGAGAATAGTTTCAGGAGATTGTGCTGCTGCTGTTTAACACTGTCTCTCAATCTAAACCTTGGTAATAGGTCCAGTAATCACCCGTAAAAAGAAGGCAAAACACATTCCTGTGATACATTTTAGGCACGAAGAGCATATACATCACCAGTTATCACAGCTCAACTGTTGCATGATAATTTATGAACAAGTGACTCGTGACATGCGGTAACTCACACACCTGCAATCATCCTCCACACTGTCTTCGTGGAGGATTAGACCACGGCCCTCGCTGCAGGTCCAGTGGCCAGCTCAAGAAGATGATGGGTTAGGTTTCAATTCCTTTCTGTACTGTTAGTGGAGCTTGGTCACAAGTGTTGGTTTGGGAATTTAAGATTAGCTGAGATAAAAAGAGCCCGTCAGATTAATGGTTCATGGAACTTTTCCTATAGAGCACAAAGCGACGCCAAGCTCAGCCACAGCTGAAAGACACTGTCTGAAAAGGGAAAAACACTTTTGCTTCATGGCTTTTCACTGTTCTTGTTTGGCTTGGAGGGTATTAGGCAAGACAGTAGAGAAGTAGGTCTGTAAGCCTTGTGTTCCTCTTCCTTTCTCCAGACACTAGGTAACAGTGCAATTGGGAACAAAATGATAAAATAATCATCCCTTTTCAAAGCGCTGCCTTGCAGAAAGATGGCTGCTCCAACAGTGTTCAGGCAATGCTATCACTTCAAGATCAAAATTAGGGACAAGGCTAGTAGGGTACTCCAGCATTACAGTCAGCAGGGCAAAAAACACCTTTTCCCCTAAGCTGTCACCTTGCTCCGGGTCAAACCAGTAGCAACAAATAAGAAAGGCCTATTCTTCACACAAGGCTTGCATTGGTTTAACTAAAATCAGTTCTGAAGTCAGGTCAGTTCAGCAGGTATGAAATCCCAAGTGAATGCACTTAACTTAGTGCACAGACATCAATTTAGCTCATCTGAGTTACTGAAGTAGGCTAAATCAATACAAGGCACTTGTAAATGGATTTAGAAGAACATTCATGTGGGGTTTGTTTCAATTTAACAAGTTGTGTTAAGGAGCAATTTTAGATAAACCCAAGTAAAGTTTCTTTGTTGGCTATTCTTAAACCCTAGATTACAACACTAATTACCCACAAAAGAAAGCACAGAGGAAAGCAACCCTTGTATCTCTGAGCAGGCTACTCTGAGCCTCTGCATCAGACCCCACAGATGATGGATGTGAAATCAGCTATCAGCATCTCATATCATAAACCTCCCATGGCTGGGGCAATAGAGCAGAATGAGGTCAGCAGAGGTCATAGCTCATTCAGCCCATCAGTATAGTCAAATTTGCTCAGCAGAGCTTTGATTACTTTTCCAAACTTCAAGGCTGCTTTATGATAAGAAGTTATTTTAGAAGGGGAGGACTAAAAGCCTAAAACTAAGGCCATGTTAAGATACTAATAAATCTTTCAACTAGCAAAACTATTATCTTTATTTGGGAAGTTGAATGCTTCTGAATATTAAATCAAAACCGCTCAGCTCCAAACATCCGGAAGCCTTGCTTCTGGATGAAACGGGCAGTAGTGCGATTTACTGAGCTCGCGTGGGGCTAACTGGGCAGCCCATGGGATTAAGCTGTTACACAGTCACAGCCATCAAAATAGCCCTCTCAACTCTTCTGATACACACTGAGGAGGATGCTGCCCTTGCAACCTTACCTTATGCATGTTTTAGCTCAGTGCTTCTTGAGACATCAAGTCTCTCTTAAAAATCACCACTCTCTAAAGCAGAAGAGCCTCTGCGTCCAGCTGTTGCTTAAGCATGTTATGACCATCACCTTCACTTGACAACAGCGCTACAGCATGCACCTGGAACTGGCCTGGATCAGCACTTAAGTGTGACCACCAGAAGCATGGCTACCACAAGTACTACTTAACTCAGCAGCAGCAATGAAAACCACAGCCACGAGGCCACAACAGCATCATTTCAGAACTCCTACTTACTCTGCATAGGATTAAAAAAAAAAAAAAGAAAAAAAAGAGACTCAAATCCTGATCTGCCCAGTTCATCTTGTACCTGGAGCATTTCAGATCAATAATCCCTTCCACCTTCAACTGCTTCCTGCACGGAGGGCTCAGAGAGCTGTGCTGACAGCCCAAGCCACCAGCACTAGCCCAAGATGGCTGGCTGCACCTGCCTGGTACCGTGAGCCAATGCCAGCCATGGGCAGCTCACGGTAGCGGGGCTTTGACATCTAACTGAAGAGTAGAGTACAGCTCCTCTTAAAGAAAGAAAGAAGCAGTGCTTTGGTCTGACAAAAGAGGCAGCAGTGACTTTCCTTCTCAGGGGAAAAAAAAAATAATTCAAATTAGGGAGCATAGTATCACCATCTCAGAAGAAAATGCAATTCTTGCTGGGTCCCAGTGAGGCTGGCAGAGAGCACCAACACTATGGATATGTCAGACTTTGTATGTTCTGCCAATGCTGGTCCATGTCTGACCCTCCCAGAACATAGCTTGTAACTATTGATTAAACATGAGGGAAAAATCTTCTATCAGCACCTATCAGCTTTCTTCCACAGCCTAGGACACATTCAGCTGTGTCTACCCCAGCTTCCCCCACCACATGGAACAGCGAGCTTTGCTTTTATCCTCTGTATTTATATTTACTTTCTTCTGCACTTCGTTTTTATTAGTGTTTGCAACACTGTGCTCAGGATAATGGATCTGAGCTGAGGGCTTGTAAAGAATTCAAGTATTAGGGGAAGATAATCATTACTATTTCATGGAAATAAAACTCAGTTAGCTCCAGCAGAGATGAGAAACCCACCTTCTGGGCTACACATCCACTTGCTTCTCACACAAAGGTAGTGAAGAGTAATTTCAGTAGGATCTGGGCTGGGCCCTTAAGCCAGAGAATGAACTCAGTTATGACCTAAAGCTCGCTGCAAAGCCTGTCACTAATTCAGGTGTGCTTAGATGATGTTGCTTTGGCTTAAAAATAAAAAAAAGTAACTAGCATGTTTTTATGAAAGAAATAACAACAATACACCCAGGGCACCACTCCAAGACACCGTGTGCTCCTGCATTTAATTCTCTACTCCAAAACCAGAAACTGTGTTGGGTACCCAGAGTTCTTCATATCGCTTAAAAACTAGCAGTGTTGCACAGAAATAAGCACTATGCTTCCAGTGTAAGCTCAGAAGTGATTGCTGCCTGCTCTAGGCACATCCACAGTAGTCTGAAGGTAGTATATTGGGTTAAATCCAAACATGGCAGCAAGCAGCTCCTGAAAAAAGACAATCCACCCTGCCAAGAAGCAGGTAGCTCATGTCAGACCACACTGACAGGCTTGCACCACAACCAGCAGCTGAGCCGATTCGTTTACAACTTGCTCTGTATACCTATTTTCCATTGGACACACTTACATCAAAGGAAGTATCTTATGACTGATACTGGGATGCAATATGAGCAGAAAACAACTTCTCAACCCTTTCTAAAGTTTTTTAAACATTTTCATTTCCTAGACCAGGTAAACAAGCCAAGACCAGAAACTTCATTGAGTTGAAATATGATGGAAAAGGAAATTCAGTCTCAAACATATTTAATTATGATTAATTAACACAAATTTTTTTTGTCTGATGTGAGTTAATTTATAGAAGAAAGCAGAAAAAGCTGCTAAATATACTAAGCCATACATTTTCATTTTAAATGACTGATGCTGCCTGACAATCTCATCCCTTTCCCCCTTGTTTTTTACAAACTACTCCCTTCTCACAGAAAGCTTCCCTGTCAGACGTTGTTCAATTTTAAAAGAGTTCTCTAAAAAAATCTGCTACTAGTTCTATCTAAAGTCTACACACAGGATATCAGAGCAGATGAGCTTTTTTAATGCTGTGCAACAGTCCTGGAAAGAACATCCTGAACCTCTCCACATAAATTCAGCCTCTGCATCCTACCCTCAGGAACCCGTGCCCCAGAACCATTTTTTGAAGCTGACTGACTCTACAGCCCTCATAAAGGGATGGAAACAGCTCATGGAGTTTTCACAGCCTTTACCATCAATCTGCACACATGCCCAGCTGACCAGTTCACAAATAACCCCACAACACGGCCTCTACCCCCCCAACTCAACACCACAATCTCCTGTCTCCAGCTTGGTAGACAGAAGACGTCTTTGATCCTGCCCTTCCTCCTGTGTGCCCACATGAGGAGTACTTGCAGTTTCAAACGCAAAGCACGTGGCTAGGCTATTTCTGATGGGCAGAAGCAGAAGTCAGCTCCCGAGGGAACTCCAACATGAGCAGGGTGTCTGTAAGATGATTGGCCAGATGGACACCCTCTTGCTTTTAAGCTTTAAAGAAATGAAAGTACACCTATGAAAGTTTCACCAAGGAAAAAAAAAAAAAAAGACAAAAAAGACAGGCAAAGAGGTTTCAGAGAAGACAGCCCCTTGAGCGATTTCCAAACATCAAAGAAAAAAGGCCTCCAGCATGTTCTCCTCATCTGATACCTTTGTTCCCCCACTCCATGCCTGCAGGCACGTTCCTAGTGATGCACAAAAGGCTCCTACAGCCCACAGACAGCTCTGTGTCCACACGCATTACCTGCCTCCCGCTCTGATTACCTCACGCTGTCACTGCAGACCAATCAAAGTTCATTTTATACAGAAAGCGGCTCTTGTGAAGCTAGGTGGGACCAAGCAGGGAGCCTTGAGTCCCAGAGAACTCCAGCAGTTCTGTATCAGATGCACCCTGCTCAGTCTGTCTGCTCCTTCATCTGTAATGCAGTTAGAATTGAGGCGAGTCCTCCTGCTCTGCCATTAGATTGTGGGGCACATACAGTTCCAGATAAACTCCTAACAAACTCCTGCTCACTCCTGGCCCTGCCCTGCCATGCAACTCGAGGCTCCTGCTGCAAACCCACCTAAGTTAAAACCGACCCAAGTTGGCTTTGACAAGAGCAGTCCCAATGCTGGCCAGGCTGAGACTTGCAATGCTGAAAGAAACAGGTTTGTGCACCTGCAAGGAACAAGCAGCCTGGGGTGGAGCTGGCCAAAGAGAAGGTGGGAGCACTTGCCTCTGCAGCCTGCAGGCTGTGAAGGCTACGTGACAGTCTCACCCCTGTGTCAAGTGTCTGGGAGGGCTTCTCTGCCTCTTCTATCTGCAGGGGCTTCCCTGGAGCTAGATGTAGTAAATGAAACACTTTTGGTTCATTGCCCCTCCTGTGGCTCCATATAGAGTTTCTAGGGAATTTCCCTCAGCAGCAAATGACACGAAAATGAAGAGTCACAAGAATACCCCAGGAACAGCAATTATTTCCACCCTGGAAACCTAAGTGTCTGATCCAACCTTCTTTGAACTCAGTGGCACTTTCGTGAATCGTGTCCTTACCAACTCTGTGCTGCTAAGGTTGGGTGAGAAAAGCTAGAAAAGGGAGCTGACTCTTGGATTTGGGTGTAAATCCAGGTCTGTAAGCATATTCTGCCTGGTAGATAAATGCTGCCTTGCAGACATATGCTGAAAAGCCACTGAAACACCTATGCCAAGCTTTAAGTAAAGGCACTAAACTTGACACCTGCTCCCCATAGTTTCATGCCATTTTGAGCCCTAGACATTGGCAGCCCCATGCTGCTGGAGGCTGGTCCTTCTGCCCCACCAGTGTCTCACAGCTCCCATCCCTGTTGCAGGCAGTAAGAGAGAGTCCACCACCCCATGGCAACTGAACTTTCTTGCTCAGTAACCCGCCTTTTGCTATGGAGTGCTTAGAAGTTACATTCCCCATGTAACACAAGACTTTAATTATTTTACAAAAGCACCAAATTCCTTGTCAGCTGTAGGCTGTCAGAAGGAAATAAGAAAATCAATGAATTCAGAAGACTGTAAAGAGAAGGGGGGGTGGACTGGGACAGACAAAAAACCCACTGAAATTAACCCTCCTTTGATTCATCTGCACTGAAGAAGTTACAGTACTACAGTAAGAAGGATTTTAATTTCTAGTCAAAACTAGAAATTAAAAGACAGAACTTGGCCTGTGGAGTACAACGCAGCCCTTTCTTTCCTTTCCAAGCAGGTGGGGGGCTGGGATATATTTTTTTTCAGTGGTGTTGACACTATAAACTGTACAATTTCTTCCCGACCAGAATGCTTTTTGCATTTAACTTAAGTTATAGTGTAGCTCAACACAGAAAAAGTTGGATATTTTGAAATGCCACCCATTCCTGAGCCATGTTGAAATGGAGGGATGACTGTGTTCAGATGTAGACCTCCCTGTGAAGCCTGTGGCCAGAGAAATCTCTGTGCTGCTAAAGCTCTCAAGTCACAGAAGTCAGGCAAAGCAAATCTACTCCATTACTAGAAGGTTTCAGTATTGCTGGACTTATCTCGATTGGCCAGATTTCTCAAAAGCTAAAGGGTGTTTCACACCTCTAGAATACAAGAGAATTTCTTCATAATTGAAAAATGCAGAGAGAGAACTACTCCAGAGAGGTGAAAAGGAGAAACTGCCAAGAAAAGATGAATGAATGGCATTATTACTTTACGTAGCATTAACAGGTGACAATGGCAGCATACCTGGATGTATTTTATGACAACATTCAAGCTAACATTTGTCAGTGTTAAAATCTGAATTCCACATCATACCAGATGCTCTCTGAGTCGTATCTTCATACCAAACTCTCAGAATAAGTCTAATTAAAGCAGGCAAGCATTACTGGCTCTGTTGTAGAAGTGGTGATTCACAACAGAAAGCAGCAGAGGTGTAGGTTACACTTTATCAACTCTAGACCCCAGTAGTTCCCGCCAGGCCACTACTCTTCTTTACCCAGCAGCCATACAGTTAAGACCCTGAAATCCCAGGGCAACATGCTTCTGTCTGCAGAGGTCATAGTTAGACAGGAGTGATCTGCTGTGTCCACCTTGCCAGGTTCTTCAGCCCACGCACGGGACCCAAGTGGTGTGGTTAACACTATTTTTACAGCTAGAGAGGCTCAATGCTAGCGCAAGGATCCCTGCAGAGAGCTCTGCTGCACGGTGTACACATGTCTTGAGTCAGCTATCATTAGCTGGTATTAATCCTGACAGAGCACCCTGAACACAGCATCTTTAAAAGGGCTTAAGTGGGAGTAAGGCACTAGTTAACTTATAAATTAAAGTGTGAATTAAATTATCCACTGAAGAAAGCAAAGGGCAATTTAAATTTCAGCTCATTATGAAGTCAAAGCAAGTAAGCCAATTTACACCAGCTAAGAATTTGGCCTGGTTTTTCCTGACCATAATTTTAAACCTGTTTTGTTGCAGGAGAAGCTGCAAGATGTTATCCTGCTGCATGTCACTGGAGACTCACAGCAAACGTTCTGTGTATTACTTTCAATAGACCAACTTAGACCATTTGCAATCCACTATATGTGTTTCAGAGTTTATGGGAAAATACTGGGGAGCAGGGGGACATCAGCAACCAGCATTCTGTTCTGTAGGATCCTTTGAATTTCCAGTTAAAAACATTTACTAATATATCATTATTATGATCTTTTTGTTTGATTCCTTGCTGCAATCATTTTAAACAAGTTTGCACATTTCTAACACTGGAGACAGAACTGAAAGCAGTAAAGTACTTCAAACTAAAGAAAACTGAGCATAAATTGTTGATCAACAACTTGCAAAGAGTCACAGACATTAGCAAAACCATTTAGCACAGACAGAAGAATATCCAAATCCTGTAGAGAGTGTGCAAAACTGTAGCCTTACCACAACTGAAAAGTGTCCCACCCTTGTTACTGAACATCATAAACTCCCGAGTATAAATCTCATGGGGGTCAAAATCAGTATTTATTTCTGGCTGTACACAATATACCTATTTGCCTCGATAAGACCTGTAAGCAATTTTCTGCTAGCTGGAGGCCGTCGCTCCTCAGCTTGCAGGTCCCTTATCTGGGATTCCTCAGGGCCACGTCTGCAGCTGTAAGCCAAGGAGTGCCTGGAAGCATTCCCGGGCACCGATGCCAACTGGCAGGAAGCAGCCTGCATCCACACTAGTACCGGCCTCTGCGTTCAGCGCAGGGCGGCTGTGGACTGGCGGCCAGCAGAGATCAGCCTCCGCACTCTCCTGGCTATCAAATCACCCCTACGAGGTTTGAGGAGAGCAGTAGCTGGAAAGGGGCAACTTTTTTCCTAGGAAATAGTCTCCTAGTGTTCTGAAGGAGACAGACATGTGCTAGCTGGCACACTGCACTTAGGAGCATGGGGGCAGCCGTGAGCCTTGGCCCTTCTTTCCATAAGGGTGATCAAGGGGAACCCCCAGCAAGTCCTGCACCGTGCCACCACACAGAAGGGCCCTCCTTTCCCAAGGAAAGCACAGCCTGGGAACACAAGGTGTTCCTCCCTCTTCTCCTACCTATCAGCTGTAAAGCAAAGATGTGCTGGAATACACATGCCTTTGTGGTATGTGCAGCCTTGAAGATACAGGGAAAGGAGCACTCCTAGACAGTCACAGAGCCACTGCAGTTTCTTCTACAGGGCAGATAACTCCTGCAGCAGCCCTGCACGCAGAGGGTGCCAAAGGGATTTTTAAAACGAGTTCCTCAGCCCTCCCCGTATCCTAGCAACCCTCTCTGAGGTGAGAGATGTGATGTTTTGGCCACCTGTTGTATAGGAAGCCCGAGGCAAGTTACATATTGCTTTCTTCCCAGCTTGCCCCACTAGCAGGAAGCTACATCAATTAAGGAAGGTGCCACAGTTGGCACAGCCCAGTCTCCCCCGCTCAGGCCGGGTGTCATCAGGCGTTTGCATCTCTGAACAGTGAGCTCAGCAGCGGCTCATGCGCTGTGAGCGTGGTCCCAGGAAAGGTCTTGCTGACACAGGCCAAGGGCTTTGCGATCAAGGCCATAAAAAGGGGCTGGCCTTAATCCTGGCTGCAAAAATGCCTTCTGTGCAGTCACACAGCACTGAAGGAGCTTGGGCCCTGAGTGGACATCTAAATAAGATTTCCAAAAACACCGCAGGTCCAAAATGTGCAAAGTGAACAAAATGGGAAGAAAATTTGACTCCTCCCATTCCCATCCCTCCAACCCAATCAAGCTGCAACATAATCATACCAAATGAGCAGTCCTTGTTAAAAAACTCCAAGAAACTCATTGAAAAGCAACATTTTTCATAAGAGGTATCATTCTTTTCCTCCCTGCTCTAAAGCACTCCTTAGCATTTTCTATTTCTTGGGGGAGGGGGACGGGACGGACAAGAAGAAAATGAAAATGTTATAGAAATGATCATAGAACTTTAAAACCTTGTTTTCTAAACCAATTAAATTTCACCAAATCCTAGAAAAATAACACTTATTACAAAAATGTGTAGAAGGAGAAATTTACAATGGATCAATCACTTCCTACACCCAGTGAAAATGGTTCTTTCCCTACGATTCTCCTGCCCATCAAATTAGATTTGCTTTCTTTAGCTATCACTGACCAAATCCTTTCAGCTACAATAAGCATCTGTCACTTGAACCTCAGTTACATTAATTTATCTGCATTCCTGAAAAACAGCAGATCAGAAACTGCATATTTTGCTGCTTTTTCGTGTTACTGAACTAATCACTGCTAAGTCCACCTTATTCTGATATATGAAAGGAATCCAGTGGCTGTGTGGGGACTCATAGGGGAGCTTCTGTCTCCAAGGACAGCAGGGGAGATGAGGTTATCACTGCTCCAGCAAAAATACATCATTTGCTGGAGATCTCTCTTATTCATCTTCACTCTGAGAAAAATATGGGATACTTCATAAGTGGCTTTGGCACTTGTGAGTTATCCCTCTTTCCCCACTCATGAAGATAAATGCTGTAATGAAAGGCAGCCATCAGGTATTCTCTCCTTTGGAGTACTCAAAGTGTGAACAATGATTATGCCCTTTTATTGGGTAAGTTAAGGTTGACTGCCTAGCTACCTGAGGAAGACAGGAACGATTTGCACTAGCGCACAGGCACTGAGCAGAAGGAGGTGCCAGATCTTCTCCCTCAGCACTGCTTTTTCTGCTAATCTCAGGTTGTATAATACCTTCAGTATGTCAAACTTTCTTTCTACTTTAAGGACACTTGGCAGCTGAATCTGCAACCTCAGATGAGTCCAGCTGAGATGGCAGCAGCCAGTTCATTAGTTTGGTGTCTGTTTGGTTTTGACACTTCTGTGGAACAATTAACTAAGTTTTTACAAGTAAGAAAATGATTTTTATAGGTAAGAGTTTTTACAAGTGTCACGTGAATTTTAGGACATGGCTCCGGCCTGCACTACACAAAGAAAACTCCTTTTCAGGTTGACAGACATGAGTGAGAACAGGATAACGTTTTGTGTGAGATAAAACTTACTGCCTCCATAGCTGTTGTGTTTTTTTTATAGTGTAAGGGAGGAAATTCAAGCATTTAAAGTTACATTTAAATAGGAAAACACAATAGACATAGCTGGCAATACAAACACAGCTGTTAATAACACACTGAAAATAATGCAATTGTACTACACAGGAGGATGAATCCCTGTCTCTGGCTAAGTCTGAGGATAATCTGCAGGTGACAGCAGCTTCCTCATTTATTTACAATAGGGAGAAGTGTTTGTATTTGTATATTGGGTAGTACTGGGCAGAAATACCCTCAGGATCCCATCATCCAGACACTGCACAAATAAGAAAATTTCCAAACTTTTGTGAACAAGGCATAAGCCCTAGACAGACAGTTCTTCACATGCAAGGCAGGAATTACGTTTATATTTTACTCAAGTGGAAGAGATGTACCATTCAAAAGCAATCTCTTGAAATTTGCAGTGGACTAGAAGCTTGAAGGATGCAAGTTCATGGGGGCTGGTTCATCTTATATTTAATAACAAATCACTGGTTATTTCTGATGTAAACACAGAGCACTTGGTAGATACAGGACAGGTTCAGACACAGCTGATCAGTGGCAGCCGTGCAACATCACCTACTCCCACATCCCCTAGCTATTTTTATGAATCTACTAATGCTAAGGATATGTTAGGAAAATAAATTAAGTATTAATATGCTCCAGGGAGAGCATTTGCAACAAGAAGCAGGTTGTGGGTTAAAATAATCAGGTGCATCTTAACCAATATACAAAATGGTAAAAGAACAGCTGCTGAAGAGACTCAGGAGGCCCTGGCACATGCTATCTAGAAAATATTAAGAGTATTTTGAAGCATGCGCTGGTTTATATTCAGCACCCAGAAGCTATTTTAAGTGCTCAGTGGAGACAAGTTAGTGTTATTAGGACACTTTTCTTCCAAGAGACAACAATACATTTTGAGCCAAATAATCCCATCAGAGGGCTTTGTAGACACCTAAATCAGATCAAGTGGTTGTGATGATCGCATGTTAGGAAAGATTCAGAGCCTGAGCTAAAGCAGGTTTTCTTATGACACCTGAAAAGAAAGTCAAGCTACTTGCTGGGTAGTTTTGGTGCTGTGCATATCACCTAAAAAGAGCTTCCAGAGAGAATTTCTGGAGTCAGACAAACCAGCGCAGGGCTGCCTGTTCAAGAAGAAAATATTGAGCCAGAGCCTACAAGGTAAGTTTTTTTCACTTTACTGAGCAAAGCCAGGCCTAAGCAAGCACTGAAAATCTCTCTCTCACTTGCAGAAGCCATCCTGGCAGAACAGGAGCAGTCTCAGACTCAAGAGGAAAGGGTTCTGGTCCTTCTCTGGCCTTGGCCTCATGTTACCTCTCTCTCTCAGTTTCATGCAGCCTGATGTCTTTTACAAAGCGTTTTGAGACCCACAGGCAAGAAAAGGTATATGAAGAAACAGATAATACTCCTATTACCCCATGCTATGGCTCTGTATTACATGAAGACATAGACAGTCACAATAAACACCCTAAATCGGAGACATGAGAGGAGGAAATTAGGTTATGATAGTGAGAGTCAGCTAGGAGATGGCAGGGATTTCAAGACCTCGGGAAGCACTCTGCTATCACCATGACAGTTTCAGTAAGACAGTTGATAAAACCATGACCAGAAGACAGAGCCTAATCAGAAAGAGTCAGCCAAAACTGGTTTATTTTGTAAATTATTTCAAGCCTCCTTTTCCCTCATGTTTATGAAAGCTTAGCTGTATGGCCCAGTGAGGCTTGAACTAGGAACTGCAAGCACTTGTGTGCTGCTCTGAGCACTGCAACACAGAAAAAGCAGAGAGTAAAGGGTGCCTAGGTAGATTTCAGAAAGCTCCCACCTCTCCATACTCAGGCTCCAACTCCATATCCAGCTCAGGTCAGTGATTTGCAATCAGCATTTAGCCACTAGCAGAAATAAGGCCATCTCACAACAAGCAAAGCTTAGGGTAGAAATGATCATAGCCAATGAGAAACCAGATATAAACAAAATACTTCCAGTGAATTCCCCCTAAAAAGAGTTTTCCAATGCCTGCACTTTATTAAGTTACAGCCCAGTGATATTCAGCCAATTTTTAATCTCCCAAACCAAATTTTTCATCTCCCAAATCTGACTGTAGATCCTCAGCTGGGAGAAATTAAATGCTGATTGACCCCACATCACAAGCCAGCCCTGAATTTACAGATCAACACAAAACCACGGACTTGGCTTAAATTTTTGTCTCAAGAAAATAAGCCCTTTGGCTCACTACATATAATATAGTATTTTTAGCTTAGAAAAGGGAGCTCTAAAATTAAATACACCAAAGATACAGTCAGTCTCCCCCTCCTATTCTCTTCCTCTCCCCTCAGTGCAGCAGCAATGGTGACAGAGACAGCAGCAAAAGCAGAGGCAGAAGGGATGCTAAAATGCAGCTAACTTGGAAGAAGATCCCCAACGCCTGAAGCAACGCACATACAATAACCAAGGATCACAAGGAAATCAACATGCTCACGGTCCTGAAATGAAGAAAAAAATTTATCTACTCTTTCAACAACCATTTTTGTTTCGAGTATGCTCCTGGCACAAATTCCATACAGAGCCTTTGATCAGTACTGATAAAAGTACAGTTGTGAACCAAGAAAGGAATGAAATGAGGTACCAATAAACCTCTCAAACAATGTACAACTGCCTGTTTCTCCTGGTACCTCTGTTATTTGCAGATTGCAAGTGACTGAGGGCACTGGGGTAAATATTCAACAAGATCATTTTTTTCTTGCAACTAATCTGTAACATTTGTGAGTTTCACTTTACCTGTTAAGTTCTTCAAGCCAAGTTCCCTGAGTCCAAAGTTGCCATCCTTTCTGTAGTTAAGAAATATTGCCAAAGCATATCGCTCCTCATAGAGTTTGGTCCCACGAACGATGCGCAGGTTCTCCAATGGCAGGTATTCAAACTGATTCAAAGCCACCAAAACGTAGCCGGTGACCTCTCGGATAGACTGAAAGACAAAAATTAAACAAACACATAGAAATGGTCCATTTTAACTTGTTTTGAATTTTTCATACAGTGGATGCTTTAGTATGAGATGCTGGTACCCTAGAGAAAACAAAACAAAACAAAACCCAAAAACAAACAAAAAACCCCACCCCCAAAACCTGTCAACTTACTGATTCTATCCATGTTTCTGTTTCAATTTAAAGGAGTTTATTAGAGATACTGGTTGGAAAACTAGAAAATAAAGAGGTAGACATTTTTTCAGTTTTATTAAACTTGAGCAAAATTTCACAGTAAGAATTCAAAATGCACAAAAGGATTACTTTGCACAACTCAAAGCAGAGAGCAGGTCAAAGGCCTTTGCAGGACATGAGCAGAATCTATGGGGGCAGTGCCACAGTTCAGATAAGATTGTCTGTAAGTAACTCTTTGGTGTACAGAGCATTTCAGGACTGTATGCCTGGGTTGTAAAGTGAAACACCCCAAACCCCAATGCCTTAGAAACAGTTTTTCAAAGTCCAAAAGATTAGTGGAACCAAGATGTTCTTAGAAAGAAAAAAAATATTTAGAAATCAAAGTTCATTCTAAGGAATTGAAATAAATGGCCTAGAAACCTGCAAATGCCTTTGAAAAGTGTCATTTCAACACTCACATGGAGCCCCACCACTCTCAGCAGGACTTCACACAGGCTGAAGGATGCTCCTGCCCAGAGCTGCTCCCAGAAACAGGATCTTGATGTTGGAAAGGAGCTCTCAAATACACTTTTCACTTTTCAAATCTCACCTAATTCCATGCCTGCAACAGCCTGCAACCACTGTATACCCATATATTTATATGACTATATATATTTAATGGACAGAAATTGATATAACTACTTGTGTGCTTAAGTGGATGCATGTGCTTTTTTCTTCCCTCTGGCAAAGTCAATACCTTTAAACAATACGCAGAAAGAAGAATTCTGCTTCAAGTAATGTGCACAGACTACAACTAACATTATGGGGACTCCAGTCAATAGCGTAATAAAAACAAGCAGGCAAACAATAGCAGGCATCCAATTCCATGTGTCATGGAGGTATCATTAATAACAAAGGGCAACGTGGCTTTGCAGCACGAAGGATGGGCTATGGCTTTGCTGGTTCACAGCTGTTGCCATAATTTCGTATGTAATTGTGAAAGAGCCTTTTAATTAGGTTTATAAAAGTTGGTAAGATTATTAACAAGCGTGGCAGTATACATACAGATTTATATGCCACAAACTCCAGGCACTAGCTGTCCTTCTGAAGTCAAACATCTGTATTCAGCTTCAATTTCTCCACTCATATTCTAGGGATACTGTAATTGCTCTAATTAATTTAAAGTCATGTTTAGCTTGGAATTAAGTTGAAATAAAATGAAAAGCAGTTCCAAAACTGCATCCAACCAAGTCTTCCCTGACATTTTTTTTTTTCACTTGCAACCACATTTTTTATTTTTCGGGCATGAAAAATAAAATTATTTTTATTTTTTTATTCAATGCTGTAAAGCAAGTTCATCTTAAATGGCCTTAATTTAGCATGACACTGAATTTACACATGCT
>JANHGN010013771.1:20152-32488 GCA_024605025.1 Megaceryle maxima
CAGCAGGGGAAAGGAGCAACGTTACCAACACACGTGTAAAGATCCCTCAGCACCCCAGACAGCCCAGGTCCATGATGGAACAGATTACCTAAAACCTTCCAGAATTTCCTCTTGCCTTACTTAAAACTTAAAGACATACTATTGTCCTCATGCTAACACGTATAATCAAAATAAAACCTCTACATCTAAAAATATTCTCCTGCATTCCTCTCTGGATCAATACTTTCATCTAAAATGGATGGTTTTGTTTATAAACCTCTGTCTCTAATGTTAATATCATGTCTGTTTAATCCATACAGCAATAATTATAATATTATGCAAAACAGAGCTACTCTGCACATAGTAATATAATTCCTTTAAAAAATGCTTGCTACCTTCACCTTTCAGAAGCATATATACGTAAAATTATCTTGTTACAAATCTTGAGGAAGGTGTTTATCCTTCAGGCTTTACATGAAACACCACTCACCTCCAGGTTCTTCCACATGGCAAGCATGCAAACAATCAAACAAGAAGTCAAATTATTTATCTAACCGAATTGTATTGAGAACTTTTATACTTTTTCCTCCATCTCCTACCTACACTGCAAATTCACATAAAAAAAAGTTCAAAATTATTTCTAAGTTTCAGCAGCTCAAGTACATTTTAAGAGCTATTTATGTTCAATTTAGAAATAGTCACAAAACACCATTTTCCATTTTCCTTCTAATTCTATTTTCTTAGTATTTTTGCCATTTTTGAGAGGGCAGTGGCTAAGATAAAGAAGAGACAAGTACTGTACACATTATATCCATGTAGTAGGTATAATATTAAATAGAACAACACAGGATGGAAATAAAATATGTATAAAATGAATACTTTTAAAAATTAGTATTATCCTCTTGGTAGAAATACTCTTCCAAATTGTAAAGATTTATACTATTTTTACCATTTAAACATGCTTTATGTAATCAATACTCTTCTAGATTTTACAGTAACAAGCACCAGCCTTTGCCAGACTAAAACCTCAAAGTAAAATAATAAAATATTCACCCTTTTGTTTTTCCCAGTGCAGAGCATGTTCATAAATACTCTGATCACACATCCATTAGCTACGTCTCTAAGTTGAGAAACACAATCTGTCCTCTCAGAGTACACAGTAATGTATTCTACTGTGACATATGACAACACTTTCATTGAAAATATAGTATAAAATAGTAGATCATTAGTGAAAAACTGGACTAGCCTAGCAGTCTAGTATTGCAGTGTTTCACACTCAATTGCATCAGTGAGATGGATACAGAAATGTTTCTTTGACCTCTAATAGAGCTGCTTTGGTAAAAGCTACAGCATAAATAGAATAATACAGCAGTATTGTATTTTTGCTAGCATCAATTATTTTGCTTGTGAGCACTGAAATAAGTGATACCAGTAAAAGTGAAATGTTGTAGTGCTGTACATGCAAGGAATAATCTGCTTATGTTCCAGAAGAAGTGGTAGAGAAGTCCCAAAGAGAGGCAAATCTGAAATTAACTCCACCCAAAGCCTACAAACAATACAAAGAGATCTGTTGAAATAATGACTTAATTCTTCAAATCTGAGAAAAAAATAAAGTGGAAAGAAAGGGAAAATCTAAGAATAATCAGAGGCTCTCCATGGAGGTCATGGGGATGAATGCAGCCTAAATGTGTTGAGATCCATTGAATACTAACTAATGTGAAGCTAAGCCTCCAAGAACCTGTGGTATTTGCCCATCAACACTACTAACAGAAAACAGGTTTGAAATTCTCATCTAAATTCTTTTCTCAGCTACTAGAGGTTTTGTTTTGGTTTGGAATAATTCTCAGTTTAAACAAAGCTTTTAAGGAGTATGCTGATTTCAGAAATTTGGCTGGTAATCTCACAGATTTTAGGATAAACTGACATTGTAAACAAGACCTCAGTCTATTTTTTTAATACACTTTTCCCGCCTCTTTGTCAGCAAGGGACTGCTGAATCCACAGAGGAATACCTTACACCGTTCTAAGAACTTTCAGTATACCACAAGTGGGCTTCTGAAGTATTCCGTATTTTTAAGAAAAGTACCCATATTTCATGGCTTTGAGGTTAGGTAAACTGCAAAAGAACATAGGTCACACCTAGTGAAATTAATTAGTCAGCAGATACCAAGTGCACATCTTGTTTGTTGACAAAAAGCATGCATTTTTTTCTGAATATTTTTTATTAGATCCATACTAGCTATTTCTAATGCTAATCCAAGATCTTCCAAATCGGGTATTTGTTAGAAAGTATATTAAGTTTGTATCTTGAACACTAAAAGACAGAAGCTCACCCCCATGTCATACATATATCTTGTCTGTGTCCAAAAACTATACCTTCTCTTGCAATTTTAAGCCTTTGTTCTTCATCTGGAGGTTTGGGTGGGGGCCACACAGATGGAATTCTCCTTGGAAAGCTTCCTTCAATGTAATCTGATGAATGTGTAGGTTGGCTGACTGCAGCCCAAGTATAAAGCTGGTCTTGCTGTGGTTAAAAAAAAAAAAAGTCAAGAAGAAAGACAAGCAAAATATCGAAGTCTTTGTAATGTTTCAATTTTGGAATTAATTCTATTAACAATGGAAATTCTAATATTTTCATTATCTACAGCAAAATAAGATGGTAAAATACAGATTAGCACTTTTTTTGAGCATGAGGAACTGTGCCACTTCTTTCCTTAGAGGTAACAGGTTCTGTCCATCATGACTGTACTTCTTTGCATATGGCAAGCTTATAGGTTAAAGAAAAATATTTCAGTTTACACTATGTCATGTATTTACACCAAATGCACAAAGGATAAGAAGTAGAATTAGTTCAGCATAAATTAAACTAAGATATTTATTCTTTACAACCATGATTTGTCATTTACATTTCCATATTCATAAAAAAGCAGCTAAAAGTTGAGTTTACTTTTAGTTTAATATTTTTAAAAAAACCCAAACAGCTAAAAGTATTCTCAGTCCTCTGGGCTCAAATGAGATAATATCCTTGTTACTCAATAGCTTTGAGTTTGATTCCTTTATTAAAATGTAGGAGACATCCAGACTGTGATGAGAACTAAGGAAAATATGTTTTAAGCCAACAGAAAGGTTTTTGATGTCGACAATTGAAGTAGTTATTTTTGTGACTTCCAGTATGCATCAACATGCACATCTTGTGATTAAATATTTATAATACTGTAAATTCTAGAGAGATCAATCACGGTAACTGCATGAACATCCTAGTAGGTGATCTGGAAATACGCAAATATTGTAGTACAATACTGGGGAGAAAAAAAAATTAAGTCACAAAATGCAATATGGCCATATCACATAGTAATATTTTCTTAGAAAACTCACATTCATTGCATTTAATTGTTATTGCCCAAGTAAAACATTGGCAATATATATTTGTCCTGCTGTGTATCTGACTTGTAGATCTAAAACTTTCCTCCTGCTCTAATTCTACACAAGTGCTAAAAATGTCTTGAAGAGACTTAACAGGAGAAAGAACAAAATGAACACTTTTGCAGGGGGATAATTGCTATTCCATGTGACTAAGCTCCTACTTCCCTAAAAATAAGTTGTGAAGAGAATGCTAATATTCTACTGAGACCAACTTACTTTGAACAGGCAAATGCTGGTTATAAAGTAAAAAGTTTTGGTTTACAGAGGTTGCCTCAAACAACCAGGGTCAAAGGAAGCTCGTTGAATCTTTCCATCATGAAAATCATGGCAAAAATCCAGCCACATACACAGACCTTAGATAAAGGTAAAAATATACTTATAAAAAGCTTAATACAAAAATCAGATCAGGTTCCTTATGTAGCCCTGAATTCTGTTTCTTGAAAAGCCTATCCTTTTCCCATTACTATGCTACTGCATTTGAACTTCTAATCAGACTTAATTAATGCAGTTCTTTCAGTAACTTATTTCTGTCCCTTTGTCTAAATCCAACTTTTTAGATGATATGTATTTCTGGGTTTCTGCCTAATTTCCAACACAGGGGAAGTAAAAGAAATTGGGAGAGTCATACCTGTATGTACTGTTTAAAGAGAAAGAAAAACTAATGGATATTGTAATTTTCTTGTTTCTGCACCACCCAAATCTCAAAAACACAGAGGAAAATACACTTCAAAAAGTCATCATGGCAAACCTGAATAAGATGATTCTGCCCTCGCTACCACCTTACACAGGCCAGAGAACACAGGAAAGAACAATTTCTGCAGAGGGTTAGCTACATAAGCACCATCAACTTTCAATGGGATTGCATGTAGGGTTATAGAGCAATAAAACAGAAGACTTCAAAATATAGATAATATTGACAGAGCATGAATGAAGACAGACAGTTAAACTGTTCCCAGACATGACATTTCACCATGACAGTTCTTGAAATATATAGTACAATCGTTTAACAACATGTTTTTTAAGTATGATTAGTCTACATGAATTAAGATATATTAAAAAAATCATGGTATGTCTCTGAAGTATTACACAGATGGGATACATTATATGGGTAATAAAATACAAAGTACCTATGTTCTTGCTGATAGAATTTACAGCATATAAGCTATGAACAGTTATAAATCTAAGACATCATGCAGTTCTATAATAGACTCATAACCCAGCATGGGAGCTTTATTTGTGAGTATATGACAATATTTATTAGTTTGTGGGGTTGTTTTTTTTCCTTTTCTTCTGGAATTCTGTTCAATCACTATTCAGTGTAAAGAAGGATGATGAAATAGGCTCATCACATAACAGAAAATTTCAGAAGTAAATGTAAATTTGCCAAACCACCTTGAAAGGACTTGCAACAAATACAAACAAAATGTATCTACATTCAATTCATAAACAAAGTACTTAACAGCTACATGTAGATTACTTGCAATCTTAAAAACATAATTTAAAATATGAAAAACCCTCATGACAATACGGTAGTTTGAAGGTCTGAACTTCAATTTCATAAACTGCACCTAAGATGGGAAAAGATTAACCCTGTGTCCAAATTCATGCCTTTCACAAGAAATAACTCATTTCAATGTCCTCATTGTTACTCACTCATGCTACTGTTGAAAATCTAATCCTCTTTACATTTTCTTTAGCTCCTTGTAAGTTAATACACTAACCCATCTCATTTGTCCTTTTCTAAATATGATGATGATATAAATGTGCATGATTATTAGAACATTTTGAAGAAAGATATATGCAGCCAGTTCTATGATGTAGAAATACTATTCAAGCAAAAGAAACAACAGAATAAAAAAAAAATTTCTCTTTTCATTTCAGAGGCAATTTTTACGACACATCATTGTAAGTACAACCACTGAATACTCTTACCGTGATCAAGCTTTGAATACATCTGGAATTTCGACTTCATCTTGCTCAGACTCCACTATTCAGTGTTTAAAGCACTTCTTTTTTTTTTTGAAAAATATATATATATACACACGCGCACATATATATACTTGCAAAAAAAATGATCCCAGTCTTATTTATTCAGACTAATTTCTGGGTAGACAGTGAAAGCTTAAAGCTGTCTGAGTCCAGTGCACTAGCCATGATGTCAAGAAGAGTTCTCATTTCCACACATCCTTACACAGCACTTTCCACTGGTTCTGAAAACTGCAGAGCATTTGCACATGGGCGAGGCAAACTGCCTGCAGGATCTGATTGTAAGTAATCAATAGACATTTCACCACTTAGAGATGCTAGCATTTAGAATAGAGTCACAGAGAGGCAGGTCTGTAGTTTAACTCACTCTCTTCCCAGTCAGCTCTCAGTTCTTCCAAAGAGAGGGGGTTTTTTTCTAAGAAATAATCATTCTTGGGTACCACAGTGTTAAATTTCAGGTATATAATATATTCAACATTCATTATGCTCCTTCACTGGTTCAGCTAAAGATATTCTTTCCTGCTAGCCTTCAAAGGTGGAAGCCAATGCTTTAAGGTACTCAAAATATTAGCCTCTAGCAAATGACATATAGAAAGAGGCAGGTGAACCCAGAACTAGGGCCATGAGCTAGACCCACAGCAAATATCAGATGGCATACCGGTGGACCTTCAGCTTTCAGAAAAGGGGAAATCACACATTTTTTTTTCCCCGCAGAGCAACCAGGTTTATTCCTCAGGCCACAGACTGAATTAGAGATTAATATATCTCCCACTGTAGGAATATAATGTGCAACCTCGAAACTGTGCTTTTGCAGCTGTGTTGCTCCTGGAGACAAGCAGGTAATACAACTTTCTATTCAACACCACTTCTACTTTTTATGAACTTTATCGGCTTCCCGTTCAAAGGGCAAAGATAGCCATTGTAAGAAATCCTTAAAAGAGGCACAAAAGCTGGTGTTGAAACAATGATAAACACATACACATCTGTCCAAACTGTTTGCAAAAGCATGGAATAGCAATATGAGAATCAGGATGGGGGAAATCTTACTAGAAGTATTTTAACAGTTCTCAGAAAACAAATAAACCAACCCACAAACAAAAGACAGTCAAACGATGTGGGAAATATGGGAATTTGGGGCAGTTACAGAAGCATACTGCTGTCAAGAGTAGCCTCTACTCTTGAGCTCCACACAACAGTGAATTGGTACTAACTTCCATGTTGGCTCCTGCATAAACCCATGATGGAATTAGGCCCTATCTTCCAGGGCATTCATTTTCACATTGAAACCTTGAACAGTTTTTTCACTAGAACCCCAAACGTTCAAAGCTATCCTGAAGAGCAGAGGACAGAAGTGTTGGAATGTCCACAGACAGGTATAAACAGGCCAGAATTAAACATAGCGTGGTGGTTACAAGAAGGCTCCTACTTATCTTAGTATGGATGCGGACAGACTTCAAACAGGAAGAGATGGAGTGGGGAAAGGAAAAAGTATAACAGCATTTAAGATGAAATTCCATAAACTCATAGAGGAATTACATTTTATAGTACTGGGGATAACAAGTCCCTGACTCAGAGGTATTTTCCAGGCTAAGAACTCAAAGAAGCGTTTTCCAAGTTTGTGCGTAACTGTTTGTCATTTAGACTGTTTCAAGTCCATGGAAGCAATTTTTAATTTTTATTCCCACACACACACACCCCCCCCCCCCTTTTCAGGAAGCTTAATAATTCTAAAATATAAGAATACAACCCCTGAAATGAAAGAAAGCAAATTGTGTATTCCCACTGCATATAAACAGTTAATTGTTCAAGCAAGGTTTTAGTTCAAGAAACTAGAGACAGACTACCTCAAAATGCTCTTATCAGCAGGAAACTGCTATATTTTAAGCAGCTTTTAAAATAATCAATACTCCCAAGAATGGGGAAAGTGGTTTACTTTTTGAGGAGAGGTTCAGTAACAAATCTCTGTGACTACTGACAGTACCAGAGCAGTGATTAAACATGACTATTGGCTTGTACCTTTGGCTATGCCAGTGAGCACAGATGCCTTCCAAGACTGAAAACCAGCAAGTCAGTCATAATACTGTAATATATGGCTGAAGTGGCCCTTTGTGCTCATGAACTAAATTTGATGCCCGAGCATTTTACCAGAGTTACTGCCACACCCCACACCCACCCCCGAAAAGTGATGTGCTTCAACAGCTAACTTAAAACCAGTACACAGTTCAGGTGTCAAAAACCACAAAGCATTTCTTTCCTATGAAATTATTTCAACCTCCTCAACAAAACTTGCTTAATCCCACAAAACTTTGCTCAGGATTCAGCATCATATTGTGATAAGAGAGGCCAACAGAGCCAGTAGCCCTGTAGTTATGGCCCTCATGGGGAAATGAAATCAGGAAACTAAATTTCAGTTTTCCACATCCATTCTCATTTTGTTCCAGAGTTATTGTCTTGGTCTTCCTATACCCCAATAACTTCTACATTTAATGTGGCTGAATAGGTTGAACTGGTGAGTTTACAATAAACTTTCCCTGGAAGAAGGAACAGTAACTAGCTTTCTGTGAAAGATAAGAACCTCAAGATCTAGCCTCTTTGCACCTCTGACTTGAACTCCCACTTGGAAGACCACAGCCCATTAAGTTATGAGCTGTTACTTAGACCACCTGATAGCATGTCCTTTCTCATTCACTCTCCAGAAATTCTAAACTGAGACAAGAAGCTTCTCTGTCAGTTGTTTTCACTTACACTGACACAGTTGTGCAATAATTTGGATTCTGACAAAGCTGCATTTTCAAAATGTATTTGTTTCATTAGAAAATTCCTTTCACCTCTATTCCATTTGAAAATGTGACTATTACTACTGTAAAAACTTCCTCTTGAAAACAGAGATGTGCAATATAAAGAAATTCAACTCTCATTGTATTCTCAGTTCCAAGCTAGGAAAAAAAAAAAAAGTATTGTGTTATGATTGTCATTCCTAAGTGAAGTGATGTACAGAAAGTCATAAAATATAAAAATCTCTTAAGGTGACAGGATGACCACCACCTTCAGCCTATGCACAATGATTCTGAAAATTTTTAACAGGTAGTGTAAATTCAACTTCCAGTACGTCTCTTGAATCAGTTCTTCAAAATAACAAGCAAGCAAGCTATGTTCCCAGCAAAAAGAAGCATGAAAACCTAGCAATATCCTACATATAAAAAAATTACAGTTTAAAGTGTATACAGCAGCATCACCACAAGTAAGTGGAAAGGAGAAAGAAAAATTAAAGAAAAAGAGAAAATTGGGGCTACATGCAAGAACTATGAAATAAATATGCAAATAAGGTCAAAAAGGAAGTAGGGAAACAGCATAACAGGAATACTTCAGCCCAGTGATCATTCAGATATTTCCATCTTATTATTTTCAGGAATATTTAGAGCTGCTCACCACAAAAGACAAAGTGTCACAAAGTGTGACTGGTCAACAGAAAAAGAAGAGAAGACACTGAAGCTTTGATTTAGACAATCTCAACTGCCACGGTAACCTGGATGACAAAGATAACAATCTGTTTGCTCTGCTCTATTCCACAGTTTTCACTTGTTAAGTTTTAAAGTCGTTTGTTATTGACCCCTAATATACTGCCATTGAAAATTTCCTAAAATGGGACTACACGCAGTCTTTCACATTTTATTCCCAAGCATTGAAAGTATGCTGAAGAAATTCTGTGGAAGTGTTCTCCTACCTGTAGTCATTTCTTGGGAAAGTTGCTTTTTGGAAACTGGTCACTGGCATTTTGGCTCTCTGACTTCTAATAAAGGAATTTGTCTTCTGTCAAACTACTGATTTTGAGACTGGTTTAAATCATGCAAATAACTTCAAATTAAATAAAGTCTTCATGTCACTAACTTCTCTTCCATCTGATCTGCAAATTCCCACCATCTGATACAGTGTCATTATTTCCTTAAAAGCATTTGCATCATCACACGTGGCCAGGAGACAATAGGAAAATGGCCATTTTTATAGCATTTCCCATTTATGCCATCTGTCTCTGCTTCCTTGTGGAAGAGTTATGTTAGAAACAGAAGTCAGCCTAGTCAGGCATCATAACTACAATCACACAAGGGGCAGTCCCTGTCCCAAACTGTCAAACATAACTATGGGTAAAATCACATCATAACACAGTAAAGAAAGATGGCCTCCAGAAGATGTCAGTTTAGCTCTTTCATTATAGAATATGCTAGAATAAGATATTGCTGATTAGTGCCACATGAAAAAAATACTTGTTGGACTCTTCAATGTGCAATAGAGATTAAGTTCCCCAAACCAGGAATATAGGATGGATACAGTATGTATGCTCAGTTTGCTTGTCAAAATATATATGTATGTTGAGTTTTCTTCTCAAAAGCACTTAAAAAATGACAATAGAAAGCCTTTATCACAAAGTCAGTTAAGTTTTCACTTAGAATTTTGGTATTTTAAACATAGTGTTCAGAGACAACACAAAAAACTACTTGGAAAGTTCGTTAGAAAAAAAAAGCAGAAATCTGCTATGCAAGGGAAAAAAATGCCTATAGCTTAGAACTGCATAGTATGAACCAGAAAATCTGGAATGGGGAGTCATAATTAGGGACTACTTCCTCAATGTGTAGCAATTGCAACCACTGGATAAAATGCAAATGCTAAGTACAGTCTATATTTCTTAATAGCACAATGAAGCTAAATAAAGTTGCCTTGTATTGACAGAAAAATGACAGCTCCTTTTCTTGGTGTATGAACAGTTTAAATTCTCATTCAAGCATGTAGAACTGATAGCTCTCCAAAGATAGCCATATTTTAGGTTCTCTGATACATAGTTAACAGAGTAGCTAAACAGGAGATGAGATCTCTGCTTCTTGAGAATTGTGATCCTTCAACAGGTGGCTGCAAAATTGCCTGGGGTTACATTCTTGACAAAGATGCACTCTTTAGTCAACACTGCCCCGTGTTTATTTTACTCTAATAGGATAATATGATGAGGTAACATGATAAAAAGCTTAGAACTACACCTGCATTACAGAAATATGATTATTTAATAGCATGACATAGTCATTAGGGAGTGTCAGAGCTTTTCACAGTGTTAATTTCTTACATATCATTCAGCTAGATTATATTTTATTTTAATCTGAAACTTTAGAAGTCTTCTTGAAAAAGTCATTGCTGTTAAGAAGGGAAAATTTTAAAAGGCAAGCAAGCAATAGTTATTCAAGAAACAAGCAATTTTTTGGAGAATTTTCTTTGAATAAGCTTTTGTTAATCTATCTTTCTATAAATCACACAATGCTTGGCCATTTTTGTTTTTTTTTTTAAACGTAGTTTTAAAACCTTTAAAAAAATTATAAAATACTAGCAGAAGAGTTAAAGTTTGCAAATATAGGCTGATAAGTAAGATGTCATGACATCCATGAGGAAATAATCAGCATCATCTCCAGGAGACAGGAAACTAGCAAAAATGGCATTTCTAGACAGCTAATCTGCCATCATTAATTTACTTTTTAAGAGTAAGGGGATCTTTAAGAGTGTAGGGATCTGCCATAATCTGTTTCAAAGGAAATAATTGATAAAATGGGCCAAGATAGAACATGAAAGTTTTCTTAAAGTTCTTAAAACAGTTTTAAACTTTCTATCCTTTGCAGTAGAACTTGATATCTGATAGATAGAGATACTTCAGGAACATGCCATTTCCAGTCATCATTAAACACTATCCAAAATCCAACCAAGTTATAAGCCTCTGAAAACTGGACACCATGCTGAACATAAACGTGATGACAGTTGCTAGTTCTCTGAAGACTTTTGCTTTCATTGGGTATTTGTTGGTCCTTCACATTTGCCAGACAGTAAACAAAGGAGTAAATGACATGTCCACAAAGTATAACCTTCACGAGAAATGCAAGTCCTAAGAATGTAATTTAAACTGGCTTCCATGAACCATTATAATACTATCTCTATAATACTAGGAGCTGTGAAAGTTGTCTTTACTCTTAATGTATTGCTTAATTGCAGTCAGACTGCATGGAAGAGAAATAAATAGGTTCCAATTAAAAGAATAAAAGAGGTTGTGTACAATTATTTAATGGGGTGAGGCAAAGACCCACACTTGAAGCTTGGAATATCTTGGGAGAAAGGAGGAAAAAGAGGAAAAAAAAAAAAAAAAAACCAAATCTCTTATGCTTTACTGCAAAACAGACACAAAATTTAGGTACACAGTTAAAAAAAATTATAGGCATAGATAAAAAAAAAAGCCATGAGCAATAGATCACAGGGTAAACAAAACTTATAATTTTCATAAACTGTAATTAACATCTTCAAAAAACATAGTCTATGGGACCACATGAAAGCAAAAGGAGAAGCATGGATTTTATTCAACATAAAAAGTACTAACTTAAAGCTCAGAAATACATCTTATCAGTCACAAAAGAAGAAAAGGAGGGATTCAGGAAAGGATTTCAGTGGAAAAAAAGGTTGTCAGTTATGAAAAAAACAAGGTAAAGGAGTGATTTTAAGACACATTAAAAATAAACTAAGTGAAAAATCAAAACAGCTAAATGGGTAACATCAAGGAATAAGCAAGCACCAGAGTAGGATGTAGCAGGGAGGAAGGACAAGGTGGGAGACAAACCTGTCTCGGACCAGGACAAGGTTACACGAGCTTTGTTGATGGCAGTGAAAAGGACACTAGCCAAACTGAAGGCAATCCTTGATTGAACTAGAGGCAGATCTGATGGACTCAGAGATGAAGGAAGAATATGGGACTGGCTGTGCTCACAGTTTTGGAGTAAGGTCAAAGACAATGCATGTCCTAATTCTAGACAGGTGAAATTTAAATATTACTTAAGGCTAGACTAATTTATCTTTCTTTGAAATCAGTGGTTAGCTAAACATTAAAATTCTGTTCTGCTTAATGAATAATTAAAAAAAAAAAATAAATAAT
>JANHGN010013771.1:33249-83149 GCA_024605025.1 Megaceryle maxima
AAATAATAAAAAACCTAACATTAAAACACTTAAGAAAAAAAAAAAATCAAAGTACAGACATGGAGACAGACGTCACTTCTGACATTGTTTTGCAGGACCATGATCTAGTTAGAGGATTTACACAGGAAAATAGTAATAGAGAATTTATGGCTTACTGAAAGTACAATTCAAATTAAGATCACTCCTAAGCCAGCAACACCTTAAATTGCTGACTTTGACACACTGTTCACATGGCACTAAGCTAGGCTACTGTTTCTTTTCAGAAGGTCCATCCCGTTGGTTATGGTCAAAGAAAGATAATTAGAATAATTGTCTTACTTGGACGAAGCATGGTATACTAGTTAACAAAAGAGCCTCTTCTGCTTCTTTACAAACTTAATTTGAAAAAAATCCATTTAGAAGTATTTTTTCTTGAAGAGTATTGTATACAGTATTTCTAAAGAAGAAGTTAGCTGAATATATATTAAAACCAGGAGAATTGAAAGCATTTCTTTGTTCTAAGCAAACTGTTCTAAGCAACCTGAAGAATAAGACCTGTGCTTTCCAGTAACTTTATTAAATATTTTAAATCATATATACTTTCAGATGGTGTGTGATTTTAAGTTGCCTGAATAACCTCAGCTTTATAATCACACTCCACTTTTCAATTAATTAAAAAAAAAAGTTTTTGAAAATGTTTTAAACTTTTAAAAAAACATCAATCACCAAACACAAAAGAAACAAACAAAAAAAGCCGAACAAAACAAAACCAAGGTTTGAATATTTTTATAGGTATCATGGAATTATTTTGTAGATAAGTTAAATTATCTAGGAAACCTTGGTTGTGTTAAGTATTCATCGGACAAATTTATTCTACCCATTTTCCCTTCATTCTTCAGAAAAGATGAGAAAGATTTAAAACCAGTAAAAAGACTCATATACTTTCCTATCTATGCCTATAATTTTATGGGTATTTCTAACTAAGCTTCAATTTAATGTGTAGAATAGGGATGATCTTAACTATACCAGTAAGGTATTAATATTTGTATACAGTAAGGTATTTAATATTTATACATTATTTTGAAGTTAATTGGTAAAGAGGAAAAACCCTGATTATCCTCAGTCACATAAACAAATATAAAGAAGTGTCAAAGATAACAATTTAATTGCAAGGATCATAAAAATAAGTTGATTGTAGAACTTTATGTGTTGTACAGTATCACACAATAGAAAAGACATACTAATATTGAATTAATTATCCAAGGAGAAATAAAAGTATATTAGGCAACATCTACACCACAGTTTTGTAATGGTATGCAGACACCACCAATAGCAGCACTCTGACCAGATAGTCCAAAGGTACGGATAACACCATAGCTGGAATACCAGCTAATTTGCACTGATTCCTGAATTACTTTCTATTAAAAGTCCTTTCGGGGGGGAAAAAAAAAAAAAAAAAAAAAATTATATACACATATATACATACATATATCTCTAACATTAACATCCCATTTGGATTCTGTCAAGTTTTGTGACATGCTGTTTTCTGTTGGTCCTTTAATTTGCTTTTTTGGTGAAGCAGTTATTGGATTGAAATGTTGTTAATCCTGTAGAGAACTTAAATCATAGACAATGACTTAAAGGACAGTATAGCAGACTAAGATATGAATTTAAAAATTAAGAAATAAAGCTATGAGAGAATCTTTTAAATCTTATACTTACCTGGATACAATAGCGTGTATACTTGATCTCAGAAAATTAGCTGGCCACTCTCAGAAGGTCAATTTTCATTAAAAGGACTACAATTCTCTCAGGACTGTTGAGCCATTAATAAATCATGTCCTGGGTATCAAAACAGATTAAAAAAATAAAATAACTTTTTCAGTACTTACATCAAAAGTGGGAGTGCTTTGCTGAACACTCTGATTACATGGTTCTCTGAAGCAGTCAGTGAATGGAAGCAAAAGACCCAGTGCAATAATGCGAGAACATAGTTTTTCTGCTTCTTCTTGTGGTGCATTTTCCTGCTGGCTAAAGAGCTTTTCCAGCAGAGTTCGTCCTGCCAAGATGATGATACAGATTAATAAGAATTTGTAGCTATATAGAGAACGCAAAGATTAAGGCATTACAATGTGCATTGAAAATCTCAACTATTAGAAATAAAAATATGAAATAAAAAAAAAAAGAATTGAGAGAGGTATCTGATAATAAGTCTTTAATATTAAACACTTCTATATAATAATTTTAACTCATCTGTAGCCTAATATACATTGTGTTGGCTGCACTGCAGGGTAGGAACAAAATTGTAGCATCAATATCCTATTTATTTATATTAAACATTTGTCCCAACTGGAAAACTCAGATATTACCAAGAAATGGAGTAACTTTTTCCACGTGTGTCACAAAGTTATTATGGAATAATAATAATAAAAATTCCAAATCTTGGAATGAGCTTCTGTTTTTTGAATCATAAAATTATCATTGTCTTTAAGAAATCATGCTCTATTTCATTGGAGATACTCTCAATAAAAGAATAATATAAAAAAATTAGTGATAACTACTCTGTTTAAAATTGTATTTAATACAGCTCCAGAGCAGTGGAGTGCTCCAAACTAACATTCAATGCCACAAGCATCAATTCAGAGAAACAGAACTTCTGAAAAGTGAAAAAAGACTTTCCTATTATAAGGCCAGATTTCATTACCGAAGTGTTTTCTTTGTTGTCTCACCAGAGCATGAAAGGAGGGCATATGTTAAAGTATATTACAAGAGAATGCAAGAGGTTTGCAAGGCTGTTACGCTGTGCGCAGTTAGCCAAAAAAGAGAACACAAAAATTAGCAATATACACAGGCTGCAGTAAAACCTACATCATAAGAATATTAAATTGCTAGATTAAGCTCAAAAATGTCAAAAGATGCCAAAGTTAAGATTTACAGGATATAAATAAAGAGATTAAGGAAAACTACTGGAAGAGAAAGTGCAGACGGTATAATAAAGTTAATTTCATGTTTTAGTATGAGCTAGTTGTGAATAAAATTTGTACCTAAATTAGTTTCTATAGTCTGTTTTATTCCACCCACTCACTGGAAACCAAAGGTATTTTCCAGAAAAAAAATATACTGCATTAAGAAAGCAATTTTGTGTCATATAAAGTAAAAAAAAAAAAAAAAAAAAAAAAAAAAACCAACCACACCACCACCTTTTTTTTACGTATGAATGCAAGATTTCTGTTTGAATTGTAAAATTTCCCAGACATTCTGAACATACTAAAAATATTTTTCTTTCAAGCATCTGGATGCAATTTTAAAAGGATACTGTAATTGACATTTAGACTCAAGTTTCTGTATTATTTTAACTTCTTGTTACAATATAGCCTAAAATAAGCAATACATTTAAATGTTAGAAGCTATTTCTAAGATTTTCCTTTCCACATCTAAAGATATGATAATTCTGTATTATTAGTCCAAGTTTCCTAGCCTTTTATATAGACACAATACATTACATTCGAGGGGATAAACTTAGAAGATATAAAAGTTTTGTTATGTTTCCTGATTAGTTTGCCACCTATAAGGTGATGCTAACATAACTGCTTATTCAACATATCCCTCTACTTAGACAAAGATATAGTTCAGTTGTTAACACTTCACTGTCATTAATTAATTGAAAACAGGCTTTCTTACAGCCTGATATGCACTGTGATTTTTAACATCCATTTACCCACAGCTGCAGCCATGTAGAGCAATCCTCTACAGTATGAAGCCATGGAAGTGAAGCATAAATAGGGATCTATCTGTTGACAGTTGTTTTTACAATTTGTTTTAATAATTTTTCTTTGGAATTATAGTTGCCAATGCTTAGTGGTGCTGTAAAAGACTACTAAAAAAAACCCCATCTACTGCCCTCTTACTGCAATAAATGGATTCTCCTAGATATAAAACCTGAAGTTAAAACTATATAAGCAAGTATTAGAAAAAAAATAAGAGTATAAGACTGGCCTCACACTGGCACCAGAGCACCAACAGGTAGCATTTCTGCTGGCATTTTGGGGGCAAAATGCATATTACCATAGAATCACCTTACATCACTGACTAAAGCTCAACATACAAAGTTGTCTAGTTAAACAAGAGACTTCAAGTGGTGAGGATGAATAGGGAAATAATAAAAATAATACACAAGAAGAGCATCTTGCACACACAGAAAAATAGGACTATACAAGAAAACTGCACATTTCTTCATGCTATATTAAATATTTGAATACTATCCATGACTTTTCAATGTCATACTTGACTTTTTTTTTTTTTTTTTTTTTTGGTCTGGATGCCACAATATTCAAATAACCTTGTCATGTTTAGAGAGTCTTCTTCTGCCTGTTCAGAAGCAGAATAGCCCCCTGCATCCCCACCCCCATCGTCTGCTAATTAACAGGTATAATATATGTAAATGACAAAACAGGAAACAAGGCCTTTTTTTCCTCCTTAATCCATCCATTCATTTGCTAATTTTTGTGGCCCTTCTTAGCAGTCTTGCTCAAGATCAAATACTTTTTTCAGAATCTTAGTTGCCATTCAGTTGCAGTTTAATTTGTACAGTGACTATTAACTATCGTTGCTTAGTGATTATTAACTATTGTCTAAACATACTTCAGCATTTAGACAATATACAATATATATGTAAATAAAGCAAACAATTAACTTAGTTTCTCTTACTCTGCTCTGCATTACTTATGCAATTTTGTCCATCTGAACTTGAAGGGCTCTCTCCAGTGTCTTGGAATAAATAAGGTAATAAAAATTACTTAATGATATTATCTAGTACTTTTTAACCTAAAAGAATCAATTAGTTAACTCAAACTAACTTTAGTATTACTAAGCTGTCCTTTATATCAAATATATGTTGCATCAAAAGAAAAAAAAAAAAAAGCTTCTCAACACAAAAGTAATATTGTTCAGACAAAACTGTGTTCTAACACAGGCTGTGTGTTCCTTACAATTGTTACAATTGTTATGGAGGCCTGAGGACTGATACAGAACTTTGAATTACAGAAATACATTTTCCCAGTTCAGTTAACATATTTTAGCAAATGCAAGCTGCAAAAAGTTCAATTTTCAATGCATAGAGAAACAGCAATAAAATAAATATTCAACAATAAACAGGTTATATATTTAAAGCACTTACTAGGCAGTATATTTAGAACAGACTGTTAAGTCACTTAATTTTTTTACCTATCCAGGTAAGGCTTATCAAAAAATTGGTCATTACACATCAGAACCACCCAACCTTCATTAAACATAAAAAAAAAAAAAAAAGAAAAACCCAGACAACATTGTAAAAAGGACAATACCTAATTTTCCTTAAAGGGGAGCAAGGAAGTAAACCCTGCCAGAAGAAAGTACATCAGTGCTTGAGAAGGTCACTCATTTCATTGAGACAGCATCACACGGTGCTGCACTATCCAATGGATGGAGTTGCTGCAGCACTGTAGTTCCAGACAAGGGTCAAATTGTTTTACATGGAAGAACAAGATTTGAAAGCCACCATTTAACATGAAGCTGTTCCTCTTTTGTTAAGGGCAGCTGATATTTCTCTTTCACCCACTTTCAGGCCCATTGTCACTACAGTGGAAGCATTATAGCTCCAAAGAGCTATGCAGCCCTGGGACACTACTGCCAAATCTGTCCCTGCCTTGCTGTCCTCTGTCCCTGTCTGTGCCTGAACTGATGTCAAAGCAAGAGACATTCGTGAAGCAGCAGGAATCACATTTATCTTTTTGATTCAAGGCAAGATGAATGTTATATCTTTGTTTTGGTATAGCAAAATAAGTCGTTAACACTGGACTTCACAGGCTTTTGAATACTTCTTTGCAGAACCAGAAATGGTTTGCCAGCACCCTATCTAGCTGCATTATGCATGCTTGGAATTAATTAAAATGACTTAGTGCCTACATGAGTGAAATTGACTGTACAATGTTAATCCCCGAATCTATTTGTTAAACAGGAAAACTAAAACCATAGCCATATTTAATGCATAGCCTCACTTCCAGTCAACTGTGAAATTTTGAGCTAAAATTTTTCATATTTGGTTTATAAATAAAATGCAGCAAAACCAGCCTTTTTTCTTAGACACAATCATTCCACATCCATAACTTAGATGAGGTAATAGCTTCTATAGGTAAAGATGGCTGCAAATAACCTGGAATAATTGATTAATCACTGCATAATTTTTAAATGATCAGCTGGTTTCTATTTTACAGGGATTTAAATGCAATGGTGAAACTATTTTGGTTGCCTTTACATGCCATGAAAATAGTAAATAACATAGATGTCTCAGGTGGTTTTTTTGGGTTTTTCTGTTTGTTCATTTGGTTGGTTGGTTTGGGTTTTTTGTTTGTTTGTGTATTTTTGTTTGTTTTTTTAACCCTAAAAGATAAGTTCCCACTTTGTATATTTTTTAACATTTCTTCAAAAAAACCACCACATCATGAAGTTTCTGAAGCCTATTCTTACCTTTCCCCTAAGTCTAAGTTCCATGAGGGATGTGAGGCATACTAAGTTTTGAGTTAGGAGCTTGGATTCAGCCTTAGATCAAATCAGTAGTCTGAGCACTTTGCCAAAGCCCTGTAGCAAATAAGATGACCATAAACTCAGAAGTTATTTTTTCAGGAGCTTAGAATGACTTATTAAAACCAAGTAAGGGATAAAAATATTTATTTTCTTACAAAGTATTACACAATTAACTAAAAGATTTGGAACATAAAATTAAATTTGGAAGTACCAGGTACTCTATACTTCAGTGGATATTTTGTGATATTTTTGCTGTCATGGTTCATCCTGAGTCTTCTGTCTCAGATTCCATATTCTGTGTTCTCCACATCCCATCATCTGCCACTTTCTCCAATTGCCATGAAGATGAAATACTATAATCTTGTCATCTCCTGTATCACATTAGAGGTCTTCATCCCTAAGACAGGGTTTGAGCAACACTTTATCAAAACTACCTCTGTAGAACACGTAATCTATTCACTGCAGAATGAAAATTCACAATTTCCAGTATGGTTTCCATTCACGTGATCTTTCTGTTTGAAAAATGCAGCTGTATTCTTGAATGATCATTTTCAGCTTGAGATTTACTGCAACCATATTTACTCAAGTGCAAGGTGGAGGAAGAAAGGAACCTACCACCCCCACCAAACATCATTCTATAAACATTATTTCATATAATAATGAGTCACTGTAAAATATTAACTATTTGTATATATATTATGCAATATGCATATAATAATTTAATATATTTTTCCCACTCAATACTAGCCTGACACTGCTACAGATTCTATCTTGGCCTAGAGAAGAACCTGTACATATTATACCTCCTTCCATATGGCACAGCTGCTACAGACCTTGGCCATCAGTACTGATAATCTGAACCATTTTGTCATGACCTGGACTATGAACTACTTTGGATGGGAGAGGTTGCCTATTTTAGGAGGAATCGCATTTGGTCTATATCAACTAATTTATATTCCAGGACAACTTTTTTCCTTCTCAAGCAGACACTAAAAATAAGGATCTACACTCTTCTGAAATGCAGGTCTTGCCTTATACTTGATTGCCTATGGAATTATTGAATGTTGAAAGCATGTTCAGTACTGTCAATGAATTCACCTTATAACTCTTTTCCTGTCCAATCTGCTTAGAAGATAAACTTTTCAAAGAGCTACAAGGTAAGCAATAAAATCCATAAGAGCTAGCAATATTATTAGCATGTTGTTGGCTTTGGATTTGCTTACTTACTGAAGGGTGAGAGAGGCACAAATGGAAGCAAGAACCAAGAGGACAGTAATTACAGTCATACTGGAAAACACACACATGCATACACTGAGGTGTTTCGCTACAGCAGAGCCTGCAGTAATGTTTGTCTAAGGATCATGCTGTTAATCTCTACCATTTATCTTTAGAGATGTGCCTCCTCTCCTCCTTACACCGCATTTGCAAAAGCCTGAGAGCACAGCTGTCAGTGAGCACAAATTGAGACTATCAAAATGAGTCATACTGCAAAAGCTCCCCCTTTTGCCAGTCTCCTGCAATTCTATTTCCTACTAACCAGAGCACTACACCACACTTTCACCATTAGCACAGTAGCTGCATCAGCATATCTTAACCAATACAGACTGAACACAGACTTTCCATTTTAATTTTTCCTAATGCAGGATCAGCAGCTTTAGTATAACGCCAGTTATGAATGCTATCATTAGAGTCACATCAAGGGTTAACTGGACTCATATACACCTGCTTTCACCTTCAAAAGTTGAAATCAGCTTTTCTTCTTTTCCCCGAGTTGTTTTTTTGTTTTTTTTTTTTTTTACTTTAGTGAGATAGAAATGCTCACACAGCAGAGATTTCATAAGCTTTGGAGCCAAAAAGTACCATAGGCCTTGCTTTATTTTCAGGGGATAGTATGGTGCAGGGGGAAGAAGAGATGGGTAAAATGGCGAATTTCTGTTTAGACTATGTTTTCTATTAGCAGTACCAAAAAAAACCCAACAACAACAACAAAAAAAACCCCAACTGCAGTCTTCTTACAGTTTTGCATTTACAAAGGATTCCAATTATGAAAATAGTTCTATTGATAAAAAAAAGAAAAAAACAACACAGAAAGTAGGGAAAAGTAAAAGCAGATTTTTACAGCATTCAAAGGTTAGTAAATACTATACTTCAGATATCTGCTGCCCCATATATTTCTAAATTATTCCTTCCTTACAATTTCTTTCTGTCTCTTTTTCTACATATACTGCCATCAAGGTCACAGCTAAGTCAGGCCTAAATTATCAAGCAAAGCACCTAAACTGTGCAGCACCAAGATTTTAAGAATGTCAGAAAAGGACAAACATGTTTGAGAGACAGAGATACTCCAAAGATTTCCATATTTGTAGATGAGCTAGCAATTGCAAATAGACGTAATTTCTTAAATACTTTGCAGTACAATTTTTACTCATTCCTCGTATCCCCCCAAACTACACAGCAAAAAGTTGCTGAATCATTTTGTAGACACAAATCACACTTCATTTTCACCTTTTTCCTGTTAATGTGCTTTCCTAGGCCTCAAATATACAAAGCACTGAGTGACTAATATTTCACATATTAAGATCAATACTTCAAGGATCAAAAGTATTTCTTTAATGTTTTCCTTTCTAATGCTTTCAGATTTCAAGTTTTTCAGCTAAGCTGTACCAGTCAGCCTAGATGTAAGGTGCAACACATGCCTGCTGAGAAAGAAGACTTTTCAAAGGAGTACATGGAACCTAGGGACTGAAACAGAACCAGAAATCGGTATTTTAGCCATCTCCTCTTCAAATAACAAGCTTAAGTCCTGCATAAATGTGGATTAAATATGCATTTGCAATAAAAAGTAACAAATTTAGTCTCTTGCTTGCCTGAAGGCTGATCTGGGAGATTACACCTAATATTCCAAGATTAGAGACTTCATTTATAGTTCTTTTTCACTGCAGAGTTTCTAATCCTCTGCTGAATTAGATTGGGATACTGTTCCAGACCTCTCATCCTGTGAGGTTGTTTTGGCTGGTTTGGTTTTGGGTTTTTTTAGGATTGAATTTTCAGTGACAGCCACTTTCCTAAAACCACGTGACAGTTTTCTCACAACCTGGTTACATAAAACATGGAAAACTCATCGAGCAACAGGCCTGCACACAGAACATGGTTTCATAACAAGAAGAAAAAAAAAAAAACACAACAACACACAAAACAACTAATCCTTCCACTATGAATAAACACACACACAAAAAGCATAGTGAGTCTAATTTCCAGGCAATATAAGCCTCAAAACCAACAAAACTTGCCAAGGTCTAGGTTTATGGTACAAATTGCTATAATTTTGTCATAAAGATATCTCCTTCTATTCTTACTAGTTTAATAGCTAATTCACTGCTTGTACACAAACATGTTTCTAAGGGGGAAAAAAACCCCAAAGGTTATATATTATTTTCTTTATATATTTATATTGTATATCATCATATTATAGATAATATATGAATTTATCCCCTATCCCTACATACTCATTCTATATTTTAGTATTTAGAACATTACTAAAGTTAGGGATGTGCAGAAATGCCCGAGAAAATTGCCCTTCCTTCTGCCTCATGATTTCCTGGTTCTGTTCACATGGGTGGCATGCACCGAATCCACATATCATCTTAAATATATCAGTGAAAAGCATAAAGCCAGTCTAAGCAAAAAAATTAAGAAAAAGACACAAAGGCATAGATCAACACTATCTCTCCCTGTACTCCTCCCCCTCCATTTTCTATGCCTGCCTATACAGAGATCAATGTAATTTCAAAGTCAGAAGTATGTATTTATTAAATCCCAGTGAAAAATGTATAAATTTATGAGTTGATTACATTCAGACTCTTCAAACAACTAGAAAAAACTATCAGTTAATAATTTCACATCTCTCAGTCCTGTACTGGAGTATCACAATCAACACCACGCCTTACTTTAGGCAACCTGTCTGAATGTCTTGGCTTTTCAATTTCTCTCCTTTTATACTGTCTTGACTCTTTGTACCCTTCTTGACTGCTAAAAATTTTCTATGAAAATTCTTGACTACCTCTAGGATAGAGCCATAGTATGTCAACCTCTGCAACTCAAGTTGTTTTGGTTTTTTTTTTTATTTTAGAGCCACAATTATCACTAATCATTTAAACAGTTTCCAGATTGTGCAAGATAGCTTGAATAACCATGTAATTGAGATTTCAACTCAGGTAGAACAAGCAACCCATTACAAAGTTACAGCATCACATAATGCTAACAGCTTCAAGCATTTGAGACATCCCAAAAAAAGCCAGGGAACACACATGTGTGTGTTTCTCTTCTTCCTTTTGGAACCAAGGGCACAAGTTGCCACTGTCAAGAGAATCCTGCTGCTACCCCTGGGGCCACCACAGAGCTTTCAGGGAAAATGTGGCATCTTACACAAGTGCCCCATGAATTTATTCAGCAATGCCCTGAAGGAAAAAGTAGAGGTCTGGCAAGATCTGAAATGGGATTCTCCAAAAATAAAGATGACAAAGAAACATTCCAGCCTTAACAAAGTAAACAGCCACCTCAGAAATGATGTTACAAATAGTTTCAAAAAACCCATCTTACTCTTTATCCAGTGTCCCTTCATTGAACCAAGCTGCTGTATTTTAAAGCAGCTTGTTGCAGTTGTTCTATCTGTGAGACACAACACCACCACCAATCCAGCATATCCGCCAATGGCCTGTTAAAAAATGACTTAAAGATATGACAGATTTGCACAAATAATGCCGGAAAGAGTTGAAGCAGTCAAGTAAAAATCTAATTAATGCAGGTTTTCATACTGATGAATGAACTCCCAGTACCAGTCCAGTTCCTAATTTTGAAATCTGTGTTATAATACAAAATGACAAAAGTTTACAAAAAATTTTACTTAGTAATAAAAATGTCAAGTTCTGCAAACGCTATGGTGGGGACACAGGTCAGGACGCAGCTCTACTCTTTTGTTAATTATACAATAAACTTCCACAGGCTGATCAAGCCTATCTATCACAACACTAGATAGCAGCTGTTCCTCTCAGGTGGCAGTGAATTAACATGACAGAGTCTCTTATGAAAACCACCAATAATTTTCTTCTTTGGGTAAGTGATTTGCAGTGTTGCCATTTTGGACAGAAACCCAGAAGAATTCCTTCCTGCCACTCTAGCATTGTCTAGAAAGCAACTGTACCTAAAAAGTTATCATTGTAGTCTTATTGATCTTTGCTAAAACCATGCTGCATTTTCTTCTGTTTTTCTTTACCCTTTCATTATATATCCAATATCTAATTATAGCTTATAATTTCCTCCTTCAAGATTCATTCCAAAGCTTTGCTTGTTGCTGCTGTTAAAATTAAAATGATTAAAATTGCCTCAATCATATGCAACAAAGTACTTTTTCTAAAAAGCAGGTATTATAACTTTGCTATCAACAGAGCTTCTAAACAGATTAAAAGAATTTGAGATGGACTGTGCAGTGCTTTCAGAATTCTTGCAGATTAGCAAGTCTCTGAAGCACTGTCTCCCTAACTTGAACATTAAGCTTCTTGAAATTTTGCTTTCACAGTGACTAAGATTTTACACCTTTCCCCCACACTGAATTTTTTGAGCTATGACATATGTATAACAGGATAAGCTGAGACAAAGTATTAAATTATGCTTTTATACCTATCTTTCACTATCTATATCTCATATTTGTCTCATATATAGTGAAAGGTAAGAATTAGTTGATCCTGAAGGTCTTTACCAACCTGAACAACTCTATGATACTGTGATTCTATTTTAATATACATGTTACTAAATATCTTTCAGAAGCTAAAGTTTTTAAATACTAAATAATTCCACAAATATGGTATGTGGTACACAGTACAAAATACCTTTCTAAAAATATAAACAAGATGCAGCCTCCCACTACATTATATGGCATACCTCCTTTCCTTTTGATTTCTCTTCAGGTTCTAATGCAGTATTATAGCAGATTACAGAAGTATATTGCTAAAGCTTCATTAATTTTAGTGGTTTATGATATAAGAGAATCTATATATGTTTATCTATTGAATCTTTTTGACACCATATGCATCTTTGGCAACTTTCCTATTGTGTTTTCCAGGTGCTAAGATTCCTCTCAGCAAGTATTTAATTCTGCCCATCTTCACCCTTTTAGTTTCTGTGGTGATTTGCAATGTGAAGGCAGCATTCTGTGCCAGGTCCTCACAGATTTCTGGGAAGCCACAACTCTTTCTGTCTAGACCTTTAAAGCAAGAAGCTCCTCTGATGTCTTTTTGGGCAGCTATTACTAATAGCATTTTTTGTCAACCCGAACTGATAGATACTGTTCTTTACAACCCAGTTTTGTAAAACTTCTTTATTCCCAATGGTTCTACATGTCATTCAACATTTAATGCAGCTTGGCCTCTCTCTACCTTAGAGGTTAATCCAAATATTTGCTCAAGTAACCACAGGTCACAAAACACAACCAAAATGTACTAGCAAGACCCTGAAATGGGACAAATATAACAAATTTTCTTTCAATCTACTCATTAAAGCCCTGTGCACCCACAGTCTGACAATGTCATCCAACTTTAATAATTGCTGACTTTTTAATATTTATCAAAATACACATAGGTTTTTCTTCTTTGTATCCATAAACAACAACTGGTAAGATGAAGGGAGGGAAAAAAGAAGAAACACTTTCCATGACAAACAAATACATGCATGCCTATATATTTGTGATTTTATATTCCATGATTCTATGATACATTCTTGTAGATTACATCTGAATAAAAGCTAAGCACATCTCCCTTGCTGTAACTCAACCTTCATGTTCTTTTATTGATATAATCAAATATTTCCCTCACCTGTTTCTCAGCCTACTGTTTTTTCTTGACTCTTTGCACGACGAGTTTAGATACATGCCCTCTATTATGAGGGCAATTTTGTTTTTGTTTTGGTTTTTTTTTAATGCAAACCATCTTTTCTTCCATGACAGTTAGCAAGTGTTAATTATAGAGATATTGCAGCATTGACTTCTTTTATACAGTGATATTTTTTCTTTATCAGTGCAAGGAAGAGGAAATGATATGACTTTCCAACCCTCGCCTTATGTACTACCTATTACATATCTTTAAGGAACATCTGAAACAGATCTTGGCATCAAACTCTAGAATGAAAGCTGCCTTCTGTAATTATTTCCACAATAAAGTTATCTATGCTTTCTCCTCATTCAAATTCACACCAGGTTCAGAGCTCTGGCACTTCTGATAAATTTCATATAGATTCTGAGACGAAAGAATTCATGCATTTACTGACAAATAAGAATGTCTCAGTGATAATCTCATTTGTGACCAGGCTTCCCTGACACTGTTTAGCTACGTATATCAAAATACCAAAAAGATTAAATTCCCAAGCATTCTTGTAATTCTGTATTTATATGTTTCCATTAAATTTTATGTATATTGAGATTTACTTTTACAACTGTGATGATGTTTACATACAATCTCATAACCACTGCTCCTTACAGTTGCAAAACTGCTAACTGACTTAATGGTTCTATCATCCATGCATTTACAGAAGAAAGGTTTTGTATCTGAAAACCATAACTCACTTCCTATTCTGGTCAGAAAGCCTAGCTATTGCCATCAATGTGAAGGAAACATACCAGAGAGCAGAAATATGTAAATAAAATGAGGAATAGTCATTTTGTGCTCAAAGTAACACAGACCACCTCATTGTTCCTGACTTCCTTTACATGAACTGCAATGTAAGAATGAAGTTGCTGCTGCTCAGAGGAAATAATAGCAGTACACAGCTCCTGAGCCTACTCTGATGCCTTTACTAAAGCACTTAATGAAATGCAATTGGCCTTCCATTATCACATGAAGAGGCGGAAATGAGGTGACACAATGTATAGTCCTCACATCCTTCCATCACCTTCCTTTCACAGTTTTTCACTGCTTCTGCCCTGTTCCCCTTGTATCAACTCACCTCATCCCCTATAAAGATAAATTTTATGCATAGAAGTTTCCAGAAACTGTTGTATTCCACCTAGCCACTACAGAATGATGCTTTTAAATGTACCTAAAAATAATCTAAACCACAGCCACAGAAATGCCTACACATATATGTTTCACCACCACTCTTCCTTATTCCAAAGTTCAAATTTTGGCAGGAGCAGTTTATATGAAGTACACTTGGCCATACCCTGAGCTGGGTTAAACTACAGCATAAATAAAATATCTTGGTTAATTAGTATTTCTGCATTCTCTATCACCATGATTCACATTAGAATTTAATCCCTCAGATACAGACAGCCTAAAGTATTCCTAGAGATGCTTTTCAATTTCAGATTTATTTTTCTTTAGACACCACAGCATGGAGAAAAAAGTGAGGCCTGATTAAAGAAAAAAAAAAAAAAAAAAAAAAAGATATTTTTCTGCAAAGAATATGCCTAAGCACTTTTGTTTGTTTGTTTGTTTTGTTTGTTTTGTTTGTGTTTTTGGGGTTTTTTTATGAACAAACAAATGTCACAAGATATTAAATAATTTAAATATATTAAAAAAAATAATAAAGCACAATTAGATCCAGGAAATATATTAAAACTTAAATTTCACATAACAGTTCTCACTGGAGTAATTCACTGCTTTTTTCAAAGAAACGAAATCACTGAAGCACATAATGTCCTTGACTGACCAGTTCCAGACAGATCCCATGCGTGATGGATATTATACTAGTACTGTGTCTCAGATCCAAGCAGAGCTTCATGGACCTCCAGCTATAAACTGCCCCTTTTCCTTTCCCTCTTTCTACCCCAAAAGAGACCAGCAGGCAATGAAAACAACACATTTCTTTGCTAGATGAAAGTCAGGCCGCCAGTCAGACCTCAGAACAGGGTTGATGCTCAGAAGGAGGTTGCGCAAGATAGGCAGCCACTCAACCTCATGACCAAAACTTGCCACTCCCAATGACATTCTAGGCAAAGATCAAAGCATTAATCATGAGACCTCATCAAAAGAAGCCTGTGGCAACACTGCATTCCAGTGACATTACTCATTGCTCTGATTCCCATGTTGCAGTGCTGGTACAGTAATATTGAAGCAACTTATCAGCCCTCAGTAGTTTTTCAATAACATATTCTAGCCCATCTTCAAACACATTTTACTGTAGTTGAAGTGCAGTATTGCAGCCCTTCCCACCCAGGTTTGGGTATAATAAGCAAAAAGAGGAGAATCTCTTCCTGCAGATGCTTACTAGCAACACTCAGTAGAAAATGTGATTCCATATCACACGCAAGACTGCTATTGGACAACTCCCTTAGTTAAAGGAGGCTGCACTGCCCCACCATCTGATAAAAGAAATACTTGTTTTACTGCTAACAAATATTACAAGTGAAACAGTAAACCATAAGTAGTCTTAAATGACAGTTGCATGATAAACATTCTCATCAGAATGCCAATATATACAAATTTATATTTTGTGCATCATCACATGAATCAGAATGAGGAAAAAACCCAAAAAACAACAACAAAAAAGCCCAAACCAACCACCCCCCACTCCCCTCCCCCCAAAAAACCTAAACCAAACAAAAAAATCCACAAAAAATTATCTGAAAAGATTATGTCTCAAGAAAACTTTCATCCTGTTTTTTCCAAGTCTTCACATACTTATCTATACTAAGACCTTTGCATATGCCTACAGACACTGCACTGGAACTGCAAGTGGGTGCAGATGACATTAGCACAGTGAGATAAAGTGGCCTTTGTGAGAAGTAGGCTGGCACTCTGTGGAAATCAGAAACCATCCAGGAGCACACAAGCATGGAACTGACTTCAAGTTTTGTTTATGGTAACTAGGACTTTGTGTTTGTTTGTTTCCTGTTTACAGCTGGAGCAGGACATATAAAGCTCTGAAGAGAAATTTTAAAATAAATGGTCTGTTTGAAAGACATTCATGCAGCAAGTGTGTTACAGACAGCCAACAGAGATTAATAAGGGCATGGGCTTCTCTGGGCTAAGTTTAATTACCATCTGGGGAAGCTGATGGAACTCTTATATTTAACTTATGTAACAGACCCCCTTACTAGGACCTCTGAAATCACTGCACCTCAAATTAATGCAAGGATAACTACTTTTCATTAAATCAATCTATTAGCTCTTTTGTTTCAGTTATGTTACAGTTTGGAAACATCAGTTTCATTTTCCCACCAAGATACTCTCCTAATGTTAGTGCAAATCCTTCATTGCCACATGCCAAAGTGAGAGAGCCAACTCTATTCCTTCAGGTTCAGCTCTTGTCCTCCTGGAATCACAATGTAAAAGCCATGGCTCCACTGTGCATCAGGTAATCTAGAGCTTGTAATTATTGTTACTGTAATTTCAAATGCAGCTGTCCTAAAGATAAAAGAAATAGATCTGATACCTGAATTACAAAATGCCCAGTAATTCATCCATGCCACATTCTTAGGCAGTGCATCAAATTTGAAATACTATATTTTACTTCTTACTTATATGAAGCAAAATTGAAATAAGCAAAGTCTCTACCATTCCAGTTGTTGACTTTCATCTGCATTTTACATTAAAACAGCCTTAGAAGGGTTCATATGGATCGTTGTGAAAATCAAATGGCACAGAGCCAAACCACAACATAGTGCAAAAGTAGGCCAGTGATCTGCACAGAACCTGCTGTCATTAAAATCGATGAGTAAAGTGTTGTGGAATATTTTACTTGATTCTAGTTTGAAATTCAGAACAACACTGCAGTCACTTCACAGCAAGATGGGATTTAATGCTCTAGGCAAGAAGAGGACTTCCTTTTTTTTTTTTTTTTTTATAAGATAAAAATGAGCCACTATAGAGAATGTTATTTCTAAAAGCCTGATAGTAATCCCTGAATTGATGTATCTCATGCATGCAATTAAAACACAACATTTTTCAAATGCAATATTCAATTTATAAGGAAATTATCTCTGCAATTGTTGCTCTGCAGACTGGTTTAAATAAAGAGGCTTTTTTGCTCTTGCAGCAATCGCAGTCATTCTGTAGGAATACTAATGTTAAGTTTAAATTCCACTTTTTATGTACACTAGTTGCTATTTTTATGTTCTGGATAATTTTCAGGTTGTAAATTTTTTTTTTTTGAAATAACAATAATGCTCAAAAAGAAATTGTTATCATATAATTTCCAGTTCCTTCCTTTGAAGCTTTTCTGCATGAACTGAAAGGTATAATTGTCCTCTGCCTGTAAAGAAAAGCTGGTATGTACATGCAAATGAGGGTCACTGTAATTTCCATAAGAGACAGAACTACTGTTGCATTGGACATTGGTCCCTTCACAATAACAGTCTAAAGTGTTGGTGGGAAAATACAATAAAGCAAAAATTTTTAAGAAGTAAATCAAAACCCTGTGAGGAAATGCAAAAAACTCTCTTTCCATGAAAACTGGCCTCTAAAAGGTAATGTAATGTTCTTGAAATTTACCACATAAAATTTATTTCCATCATAACACCACCATAAAGAAGAAAGTCTAATTACTGATGATACAATTTAAATCATTGCTCTCCAAGTTATTTATAAGCTGTCAAAAGGAAAAAGTAAAAAAAAAAAAAAAAAAACCCACAAAAAACACAAAACACAACACCCAAACAAAAAAAAACAGTGTGCTTTTTATGTGCCATAAAGCTGAAAGTGATCACCTCAAATTGTAAAACTTTATATAGGGATGTCTGAAATCTAAGAAAATAGGTGGAAAGGATTTAAAACACACAAAAAGATTCAGCTCACCTCACAGGGGGCTACTGTCCCTTAGAGAAGGCTAACTTTTTTGTGTTAAAAACTTGAATCCTAATTTTCAAGACTGAAATTGCAGAATTCTGTTCAAGACTACTGAAGAATGTAAATATTCTTGTGATCTGAATCTGGAAAATAATATTTTTCCTGAGTATTACAAATTCCTGGAATTGGCTGCTGTGCAAAAAAAGCTACTAGTTGTAATTTCTGTTTCCAGACAGGTTCATTCACCAGTATTACTGTGATATCAAGCAGAGTAGAATGTACACAAAGAAAGCAACTATGAATGGAAATTATTACAAGTGATATAATTTTAAAAATTTGCATTACAGAACAAGATTTTTTTTTGTGCAAAACAGTTGTTGATAGCTTATCTGTTTTCTTGCATGTGAGTTTTAAATCATGCTATTGTTCCCTTCATAAGCCATACTATTTTGTTTAGTTTTCATAGAGCACAAAAAAATTCTCACTGCATTTTTTGCAAATAGCTTGGGTATATGTTGTTACTGTGCTCATGAATCTAGAACAGACTTCTATTCTAAACAAACCTCATTATGGATTCAACTGGTTTAGTCTTTTAATGGATTCTCATAGAACATGCTCTCTGTGTTCTCTTAGTTCTACAGTTCTCTTAAATGAAAAATAAACGTATTATGTTGCTCAGTTTCCTCTGTATGTACACCTTCTATGTGGCAGACACATTTTCTACCTGTGAATACATTAGCTTTATAGAGAACCTTCAGATGGGGGAAAGAGAAAGGAGGGAAACCCCTAAACATGCAGGAAAATATAACCACCCATTTGCATCATTTAATTTATAAACTATAATGCTATATGCCTTTGTGAGAGGATGCAATCTGCCTGAAAGCCAAGGTAAAATAATATTTTCCTGAATGAGTCACCTTATGTAGCCCGAGCAGCAGCTTGCAATAGCTACCAAATTGTACTATCCACAGTATTCCTTCTTTTCTCCCTTTTATGCTGCTTTTTTCCACTCATTAACATTTTTTATCTTCTCTCCTGCTTCTGAAGAGGAAATTGGTTCCTTTCTGTAGTGCTGACCATCTGTGCTTGCATGGCTTTTTCCTTTTTGTACTAAACAAATCCTCATCGCTGCCTCTGCCTAACACCAGGTGCAGCTCTCGAATACTTAACAGTACATCAGAACAGTGCCTAGCACAAGAAAACCCGAAACAGGATCACAGTTACAGAAAGCTTAACATCTGAAAGATCTATTTGTTCAGGAAGATGGTCTGCCTATAACAGTGTGGCTCTTAGCACCTTTCAACAAGAATAACTTAAGGCATTCAGCCTTTTCCTCCAGGAGTTAAACAAAGGAGAAAAGCAGAAAGAAAAACTTCAAAGAGTTACGCACTTCCTTCACTGGCAGTACTGCCAGGCTGACACTGAATAGAGAGGCTATGCTCATTAATGAAAAGTGATTGTGTTTGCAAGATCAGGCCTTCGATTTTAAAACTGTCATCATGAATAAAGACAATAGTACATACAAAGGACTGAAATAAAGTATTAAATATATTTTCAATGATTCTCTAAGGAAAAAAAAAAAGGGGGGGGGAAGCCTCAATACACGTCACTCACCTGAAAAGACATTGGGAAATGCCTCTGTAGAAGCCTGCACCCCTGAGGACTTTCTTGAATGAGTCAAAGGCACTCTTTCAGTTTGAAATTTCTCTCTAAACCCCTTGTGCTCCAAGTAGCCCGCAGAGCCCACCTTCTGTGTTATCTCACATCTGTGATTATATACCTCTTCTGTCCAGTCTGCAGAACGACTAAATAAACCTGCCAAACTAGCAGACCTCTGCTTCTTGATGAGGACTTTTTCTTTTTTGTGGAAGGACTCCTGCCTCCTTGTAAAAAGAGGGCTCTGGGATGGGGAGGGAGAAGGCGAATGATTGGGAGAACTCAGTTGCCTAGTTGTGGTTTTGATGTAACAAGGATTAATTAGATAGGGCTTAAAGCATCGGGAACCAAGCACCGGACTGTCTCCCGTCCCCTCAGAAGTCAAAATGCCATTTTTCATTTCCGTGCATAAACCATTATGCAGGTCCTCTTGACTCGCTGACAGAGTGTGTTTCTCTTCCTGAGTCTCAGCAGAACGATCACGGCCTGCATCTGAAACACCATCCTCTGTTACTGAGCTCTGCAATTCCACAGCCTGCACTTCTGCAATTTTAGTCTCAGCATCGGCTACCAAGGTTGGAAAAGGTTGTGTGAAGCTGTGTGTCTGAGACCCGTTTCCTACTGCAGTTCTATTTAAATCACCTTCTAGTTCACTAGCTACAGCATCCACTCCAGCAATAAGCTGTTCCTGCTTCTCAATCAACAGCTTATGTTCCTGTGTTTCAAATAAGCCGTTACCAGGAGAGCCTGTGCCATTTTCTGCTTCTTTCAGTTCATGTTCAGCTGCACAGGAGACAGGAATGTTTTCTGCAATTTCAGATACTGCTGGAAAAGCTCCCTCAGTGTCTGGGCTCCTCTCTTTGTCAGTTGCAGCTACTGAAAGAAGCCGTTCAAAATCTAAGGGGGCTGCTTCCGAATTAGCCATGTATCGGCCCATTGTTTTGGTGACAAGGTCCTCAGTTCCAATGTTAATTGCCCCCTGCTGCTGCTGCTGCAGTCTAATAGCTTGCTGGATATCAGAAAGCAAATCCTCTTGTTCTGCGGCTGAATGGAAACTGTATATATCCGTATCAGAGCCAGAGCTGGTCCTTTGTCCATCTTGTGTCTCCACTGCAGCCGGGACAATTTCATTTCTGATTTCAAAATGCTCAACATCTGTGTCTGAGAGACCCCCTTCATCCGCGGAGATGCTTATATCTGGAGTTTTGGTAACAATTGAATGAGTACTGTCCAGCTCTCCAGCCTGCAAGGCCTGGCTTTCCAAAACATCCTCCCGTGAACTACTATTCCCATCTTTAGCCTTGGACAGATTTTTTCTGATCCTCAGATTTGAAAACACTGAGGCCCTTGAGTCCGACTTACCCTTCTTCTTACCAGATTCACTTCCTTTTGCATGCTTCCCCAGTCCCCTTCTGCTTCCCAATACCTTCTTTGTGCCTTCTGTATCCTTGGGCCCAGAGGCATCCTCGCCTCCTTCATGCACATCACCTGTATTTTTCTTTAGTTTCCCATCTTGATTCCCCATGATTTTTCTCAGTGCAATACCTTCAGCAATCAAGCCATGCTCCTGGATTTCATTCCGTTGGCCTGCTGGTGAGATCCCCTCTAGCGATCCAGGTTTGTTTTCAAGCGGTGGTGATGCAAGTGAAGCAAAGGCTTGCTGTGTCTCTTTCCCATCTGCTAGAGCTGCCTTTTTGCATAATGTGCTGCCTGCACTGGGCTCCGCTGGGACATGCTCAGTACAGCACTGAGAGCTGCAGACAGCTCCTTCCAATGGCAGCTGCTCACGGAGCTGCCTGCTCTCCGAGCTGCTGCTGCCGCACTCTTGTTTCTTTAGGAAGGATTCTGTGAAAAGTATTTCCTTTATAAAAGTCACTTCTTTTTCCACGGTTTTTATTGCCTGCATTGCAAGCTCAGTTTTTCATAAAATCATTTATAATTTCAGGATTTCAAGCTCCTGGAGAAAAAAAAAAAAAAAATTAAAAAATGGTTACAGTAAGATACTTTCATTATTCTGCAATTGTTCAAATCAATAAAGTAATAACCTTGGAAAGATAAATATTATGTTTATTTAATAGTTTATAAGGTGCTTAAGCATATGCTACTTTGACAGATTACACAGTACCTCTGGTGATTTATGTGTTTACTTATTAAAGGCCACCAAAACACGATACATAACTTTAAAAGGAGAGTCACTCTGAAAGTAGATAAAAGACAGTAAACAAAAAAAGTTCTTTCCACAGTTTTAGAGAGTTTCACTTAAAATTCAATACATTATGCTAATTACACCATAAAAACATCCCACAATTTGTATTCTGAGAAGGTAGATATACTATTATTCCCAGGAGAATCAACTCATCAATATTAAAACACACTGCCATTGTTTTCTCTGATAAGAACATCTGGCATGAAACAAGATAAAACAAGCAAGAAAAACAGCAGTATTCAAATGGTACTAAGGAAAAGAATACAGTAAAACATTCCCCTATTTCATTTTATATATTAATAATTAATTTAGACACTGTCACTTGCTAACTATTTTGGAAGCTTGTGAAACAGTTTAATGAGTTGCTGCTTCTCTATTTTTGGTTTAGATGTATAAGCATCAATACTTCATAAATACTTTTCCTGAAGTCCCAATTTTAAAATTCACACTTAAAATGATGAGAATAGAAACAAAGGGGCATAAAGAGTGCCAAATTGCCAAGTTCAGTATCTTGGTTCAACACCAGCCAAGAAGTAACTAGACTGATTTCTGCTTATGAATTATCATCTTTAAACTGCTCGGTCCAATAGGTTCAGTTTCTGTGAAAGACTTTATGTACTCCTCACACTTCTGAGCTTTTTACTAGCAATATTCCTTTCATCAGGGATCACTTAAAACAATACATCATTCCAGGGAAATGGATCCTACTGGTTTACCTAACTCTTACTTTTGGTGTAATTCTCTTCCTACCAGAGGTTTCATTTGCTTTTCTCTGCCTTAATATATATTACAGAAGAAAAAGAGTATCATTCACACTTTAAAAACTATGCAGGCAATTCCTCACACACACACACTGTTCTTTTCAAGGGATGATAAATACCTTTACAAACCTGGGATGTGGTTATTGTTAAATAATTGCTGTTTATTCAGTTTGAAAAGAATATCACTGTCAGTAATACATGCAATAAATTCTCTTGAGACATAATTTTTTCCTTGTGCTTCTTGGTCACTTATTGCTCTGATGTTAAGTCCTGTCCTGAGTGGCCCGTGCCTTAGGCACCAGAAGCCTTCTGTCTACAAGAACTCAAGTGTTTTAAATGAATCAGATGACTTCATATACTCAGTGGTTTGTTGTTTTTTTTTTTTTCTTTTAGTTTTCACTTATCTAATGAAGTGAGCTTTTTAAAATTTCTTTTCATTTTTAGCACTCAGCATTCATAAATATACTAGCAAGAGCTAGTATAGTAAAACCTTCAAAAGCACATTAAGTAGTTTATCTTTTTGTGTCCATTCCTTCTTTTGCTTTCTGTTGTCCTACTTAGTTTCTAATTTGTTGAAGTATTCTACAGCATTATTACCTACTTGCAAAAGGCTTTTCAAAGCTCGGGTAATTTCAGTCCATCTGAAGATACAGAGTAAGAATTACTTAAGGCACAGTTTAAGGGAACCATAGAAGTAGAATACTACCTTGTTGGGTATTTTGACTAATGAGAACTGACAAGGATTTAACCCTTGATTACAACTGGAGTACTTGTAGCTTCCAACCACATTTAAGAGCTCTTCTCCCACTAAAATCTGCCAGAAATTAACATAATAAAAAAGAAATATAAAGTTAGTGTGGACTGAATGTGTAAAGTAAATATAGAATTAATGTGATGTTCTGAAAGATTCCCTTTCCTTCCTTCTCTGTAAACTTGCATTATGAAGTCAACATACTCCTATTACAACTAATGATAATTCACCAGCAGTAATTACACTGCAAATTAGGCTGCAAACCAAGCTATTGACAATGATGGGGTTATAAGACAGTCATATTAATGACTGATTTTCAATATTTGTTTAAAAACTAGAAACTTACAATGGTTTAAATCATGTACCTGCATTATTTCCTAGAATTTTTCATGCAGAACATCCTGATGAGTAATTTATTAAAAAAAACCCACAGACAAATATAGCCATGTTACCTCAATTTAAATACACAAAAAATACACAAAATATTTTAAATACACAAAAAAATATTCATTTTTTTTACAACCTGCCGCTGTAATCCTAAAAGCAAAGGAACTGTAAGAAAACAGCCAAAACATTCACCACTCAATGTGGTATCCTAGCCATCAGAGATTCTGACCAGGATTTAGGATCTCTGTGGGGAGAAAGCATTGTTAAAATGGTCATACTCATATGAACATCAAAGAATTCACTCTGATTATTCCACAGAAGGCACAGAATATATTTGAAAAATAAACAACCATGGGGGCAAAACACACCTCAAAGTGTCAGATACAACTCACACTCAGCATTTACAGGAAAGTACAAAAGGTTAACATTAGCCAAACATAAAAAAAAAAAGTTCATATTTTGGTGTTATTCTCATGAGTCTTTTAGATTCTGAAAAAAAAAAAAAACATATTAAAAGTCAGCAAGAACCCAGAACATTTTGTCATCAGTATAAGCTATCTTTTAAAAGTAGAAAATGTATTCAGTATTCTACAAAACAAAAAAAACCCAAACAAACAAACAAAAAACAACAACAAAAAAACCCAAACCAAACCAAACCCAACCAACCCAACAAAAAAACCCAAAAAACCCCCACAAAAAATAAAAACAAAACCAGAAGGTAAATGGGGAAAAGAGAGGGTTTTAGGTGTTCAAGAAAGTTACTTCATTTTTAAGAGTAACTATAACTCAGCTTGCTGTAAACTGTCAACAGTTTAAGCTAGTTGGCAAGCCTGCCTGCCTCATTTAATAGTTGACAGTGGTCAGGCAAAAATACCTGAGATCACAGGAATAGGCCAGAAATCCACCTCACCTTGTTAACCTCCAAACCTCAAGAGACATAAATGGGAACACAAAGAGAAGAAACAAAACTTACAGCTCAAAGCAAATTGTCCTTAAGCTCTCAGAGGCTTCCCTGTTAAGATGTTCCAGTTAGAAAAATAAGGTCCTATTAAGAGAGTGGAATTATTTGCAAGACAGTTACCATTTCCTGCATCCTCTCTGGAAAGATAGCCCCATCTCCCCAGCACTACCTCCCTACCACCCCACCTGCCATGATGGGAGGGGAAGGGACAAGGCTGCACAAATTGCCCACAGCTGGGTGAAGACGTCAGCCTCCTGGAGACAGCCAAGGCAGAGAACTGCCCTTGGGTGGGACCCTCCTCCCTATATTCATTACAAAAAGGCTGGATGACGAGTTCACATTCTGGTATTTTGGGGTTTTTGCCATCAAAGGCTGCCTGGCAGGAGAGAGAAGTACACAGGGGGCCTGAGGAGACACAACTCTCTGGAGGTGGATGGGTTTTCACCATGTTTTATGTACTGTGATATTTCATTCTGCTCCCAGTAGTAGTCCCTACTAGCAAGCAAGTCCCTATAGAGTGAATGCCCCACCACTGCCACTGAGGGGCACAAGGCTGCCATAGGCCATGTGCACAAGGGGCCAAACCTTTGAGCAGGGTTTGGCTTCCCTAGTACAATCTCAGGGAAGGGTTTAGACCACAGGAGTGATGGAAACACACAGAGTATCCCAACCAGCACCTTGGCAGTAGCATTGTGGCTACCAGTGCAGAAGCACCAACACTACTATGCAGTAAAGGGGTGTGTGTGTGTGTGAAGCAAATACACCTCCAGGAGTCACACTTACATGCTCTGCACATACCCTTATACTGCCCTTCATGGTGAGCTGAGGGGCAGGCTCTGTAAGTGCATTCCTGGCTGGCTCATTCAGGATCTCAAAGAGGCTGGTCAAACTATGTATCTGTACATATGTATATATGGGCTCTGTGTCCCCCTTCCCTCCTGGGAACTCTCAGTAGCTGGGGTAGGGGGAGGCTGCTGCAGGTACTCTCCTGGGGGTAAGCAGCAGCATTGGTTGTCCAGGGTGGAGACCTGCTGGAGGAGGCTGAACCTCATTCTCTAACATAGCAGGCAAGGCCTGAGCTGCCTCTGGCAGACCTTCTGCCTCACTTCCACACAGAGAGCTGAGAATGGGGTCGTAGCAGTGCTAGACCTGCAGCACTCCTCTGCAGCGCCCAGGTGCCATGGCAGTGCTGTGGGAGTTGGGCTGTGCTCCCCACAGCACTGTGGCTCCTCTAGTCTCCCTAAACCCCACTCCTTGAGGGGACAGGGCTACTGCTTAGAGAGGGAGAGTAGGGCAGCCAAGAGGATCCTCACCTCTGCTGTACACACCCTACAGAGATTTATTTTTAAATTACTGGCTCAGTGTTCATGGGTTTGGCTTGGAGATAAAGGCTTATAGATTAAGAAGGCTGCTTTAAAGTACTCTGGTGTCACACTACTGATTGGGATATAATAATGCAGACAGTATGAAGAAAGGTTTTTTTAAGCAGACCAGGATATTCCTAGCTGTCTGTATGTTACTAAAACTTGAATTTTCATAAGCAAGTGGAGGGTTCATTCTCATTCAGTCCAATGCTGGAGCCAGGTCCCCTGTTCCCACTGTTCCAGCATCAGTAAACCTCCCCTCAGCTGCCATTGAGCATGATGGAAAAGTTATCTCCCCAGAATGTATGAACTGTAATTAAATACTCCCTTATGCTGTCAAAGCCATGCTCTGAGCAGTTGAAAATTGTTTCCTGACCCCACAGTCCCCATCCCTTTGAGCTATAGGGATAATTGTCTTTTATGATTTGACAAGCTTTAGCAGACTCACTCCCCCTCTCTGACCTGCAAGGGCCAAGTCATGAGATCAGAAAATCTAATGTGGCTTAAGAGACCATAGTGGCTATGGATGAAGTTGGTCCTGCTCTTGCCTCATTTAGTTGCTAGTGGATATGAGAGTCTACTTTTTCTTTTAATACTTGTCTGAGCAGTATGAAATCATGCCTCATGAATTGTATTTATATTAAGTTGAGGTGATCCAGTTCAAGCAAGCAATGATCCACGATCCTAGGTGAGTATTTGGCTTGCCTAGGAGCTTTTATTAGGTGCATGAGAAAATAATTACTAGGATTTTCAAATGCCTGCTACATAGTGCTGAACTTTTACCCGCATAGTTTCTAGCTAGTGAGAACTAACATTCAAAATTAACATATCTGAAGAAGGTGAGTCTCCAGCAATGTAATGTTTGCCAACTATGATACAAAGTGCCCACTGGTTAGGAGCCAAAATCTTTATGAATGGTTTAACCTCTGAGATTTCTCACCTAAATGCAATATTACATTTATGCATTGTGAAACAGAGCTTTTTTGTTTAAAAATATGATCAGTTTGACATAACAAAATCTATACCCAGTCCAACAGCCATTTTATTGTTTTTCCCTAACATTTCCGTATTCTTACTGCTGCTTTATTGTAAAATATACTTTTCAGCCTAAAAGCTAAGCAGAACCTTTTGTAGTTACTTATATAGGCTAGGTTGCCTGAACAGCTGCACACAAAACCCTGCCAGCACCCCTGAGATGTATGCATTGCAGGTCAGGGTCAGGTCATAGAAACAATCTCTGAAAATCCAGGCCTCTGCAAATACTGCAGCCAGTGACTCCTGTATTTAGCGTACAAGATGCTACGCTAGTATTATAAACGAACCCGAGCAGCAGGGGAAAGTGAAGGTCTGTTTTATTTCCTATCACAGACTGAGAAATGGGGTATCTTGCAGCACAGCTCCCACTTGTTTGCTAATATATGCTAAGCAGATTCAATGCAATGCTGTGTAGGCTGCAACATACATAAAAAAAATAGATCTGCTGACCAGGCTATCAAAGAAGCACAGATAAGACAGTTTCTGCCATTTAAACTATTATAAAATACAGTCAAAAATCAGAGTAAGAGTCTAAGATATAAATTTTATTTTCTAAGGGAATAAAATTTTTGCAATAGAGATGCTTTTTCAGTGCTCATAATAGCTTTTGAACACAGTAGGAACTACCAATCAAGCATTTAAGATGAAGATTATTAAACCTCTGTAAAATTAAAAATAAGTATTTGAGTAGAAATGTGGAAAAGATAAGCAGAACTGACTGTGTCCGTTGATCAAACAAGATTCACATAGTTTAGAACTACCCAACACAAGCAAGCATTTCACAGGGAAAAATGAGAGCATATGAGAAAATTTATTATACTAGAGGATAAAGAAACAAAGAATAGAAATCTGTAGAAAATTGAGCCTCCTGATTTTTATTCCTTAGAGAAGAACATATTCTGTTAAATCAAGCAGAAAATTACATATAGTCTCTTTGGTTTTCTTGGACACCTTCCAGAGTACTTAATGACATGGTAGAAAAATGTGGACCTTGATCATATCAGTGGATCTTTTTGCCTGCAGAGAACCCAAAATACCACAAAACAATGGCAGATTTTTGAGCCTAGTCCTTTCCTGTAGGAAGCAAGGGATTAACTTAAGTACTTAAGGCTCTAATTTTCTTTCCTACTGCAGCACTTATCTATTAGTCTGAAGGAAAAGTTGATAAAGATCACCATTTTTCCTGAGATTTCAGTTTTTAAAGTTCCCAACCAGTGACATGGGTTGTTTTTGAAAATACGTGGAGAGAGAAAAAAAAAAATTCTTCATTTTTAATCCTCTTCCATTAGACATCAGTTTCTGCTCTTTTACAGACATTCACACACACACATATGGTTTTGCAGTTTGGGTGAAATAAAAGAGAAAACTATTGACCATCTTTCAGGGTTTTTTTAAAACAGCAAACAACCTTCTATAAATTGCCATAAATATGGTCCCCCTAGAGAGAACCACCCTGGGGCAAGCTCACTTTGTAAACCACTTGAGGAAGTTTACAAAATGGGATGGATTTGAAGATAAGGCAGTACTTTTGTACAAATTTGCTTCCTTATCTCAAATTTTAGTATTTAGAACACATCATTCTTAATAGTATTTCTGTAATCAGATCTTGCATTAAATGAATCCAGCTTGGCAAGATAAGGAGGGATTTCTCTTTCCTAGTCTTGGGTTTACTTCAATATAGAACATTAGCAAGGTGAACACTCCATTTTGTACTAGTGAACAAACGTGAATGCCCCCATCTGAGTTCATTAGATGAAAGCCTTTGCAACAAGAGTGAATAAATTGTACTGAAACTAAAATTATAAACCAGCATCCAATGCAGAGAAAGATAAGTATTGAGAAGACACAAAGAAGAGGAGCTCTGAGAACAGAAAAGCAAGCTGAAGTAATACGTATCACATAATGTTAGTATCTCAGTTTTCCTTCCTATTACTGTGATCCTTTGCTGTTCTCGCATTATGATCTACAAGAGTCATCCATTTGGGGATTTGTAACTGCTGTCTTTCGGTTTCTGCCTTTATCTCCACACTACAGCTCAAACTGAAATTCCTATAAAAATTACAACAATTCAGGTTCATGCCTTAAATAGAGTTTGGGAGAAGCTACTGCAGCAAATAATCTGGATAGATGCAGTCTCTGGCGTATATACTGCTAAGAGCTGCTGATGCCCAGGGAATAGTATTCCCTTTCACAAGCTGTTGGTTGAATTGTGACCACTCCGGTAAAATCCTTGTCTTGTCTATACATATGCAACCTTGGCTGGTCCAATACTTTTGTTTTAAGACTTTATATATATATTTTCATAATAGGGGAAAGAGAGACTGAAAAAGTGAGAGAAATTTATGAAACATGATTCAAGGCCTGTAGATCTCTTGTTTCTAGGCATTTTACGTAGAGAAAAGGCTAGCTGTAGAACTATTTAGCACACCTATGTTTAATTTCTTGAACTGAATCTTTTCTACACTATACTAGTTCTTTCCATGAAGTTCCCATATAAAGGACATGAGCAGAGAAGCTTTATGAATACCTCTCAAGGTATCCCAAAATTGGATGTTGTTATTGGTGCAATAAATTTGACCTGCATTCAATATTTTGTCATTTGCCTGTTCTGTTGACTCTGCAGTGTACTAAAGCAGCTGGCCTGGGGGCCAGCAGTCGTTAACCAGCCACAATATTGCAGGATATTAGCTGGGATACAAATCCATACAAATGCAGTACTTGCTAATGTCCAAGCAATCCTGGCCGCCTGACTAGGCTGAACTACTTCAGGTAGGACTTGTCCACACTAAGACAGGTGCAACTATGTAAAATGGGCTCAATTCAGCACTTATGTTTTATGTCCTTGGGTAGACCTTAAGATGAGAGACCCAAAGCCTAATTAAAGCAGTGAATTCCTACTGGTTTTGTAGTTAACATAGCTTTCCTTTTTTTTTTTTTTTTCAAATGAATAGTTATCATAACAAGCCAAGTTCTGGTGTTTGTTGTCTGTATAAAGCAAATACATTGCAGATGAACAGCTGGCAATCTATTTGACTACAGTAAGACAAAAGAATGATGGTGCAGCTGAATAACCCAGATGCCCAGATAAAGGTCAGGAAATTCAATTAGGATGATAAAGTTTTTGTATCAAAGGATTATGTCATCCATAGAGGCCACCATTGAACTACAGCTTTTGTAGGGCTAGATACATAGGGTAACTAGTGTGATCCAGTTAGGGAATGAAAAGTCCCTCCTATGAGCAATGGCAAGGTTTTGGGTTTTTTTTGACAGATCACTGTTTCTGCTCACTACACTCATTCCAAATGTCTTATATTCTTATGTCTTTCTTCCTCAACTTCAACATCTTTGCCTAGCAAAGTATCTAATATCAACTGTCCTACTGAATTTCTTATCCCAAGCAATTCTCTTTTTGTGTGATATCTCATCTCGTTTCATTTCATGAAGGTCATCCACAGACCAAGAGAGTCCTCAGTATGGTAGGTAACCTGCTTCTAGCTACAAAATGGCAATTCTTCTCCTGTACTTGTTTATCTTCATTCATTTACTTGTCCAAAATTTTTGGTCACTCCAAGACCTACATTGGTTTGTCAGTTTCTAAAGCACCTTTCCTTGCAGTGTCATTTCTTCCTTTTAATGATCCCCATTCTGTCCTATATGTGTTAATTGTTCTGCCCTTAAATGCTGTATCATCACATCACTCTTTTTATCTAATCCAAAATCTTCTTCACTGTACCTAGATTCACATCAGTGGCTATGATGGAAGGTGTTACTTCCATCTCTGGCTAGATAGCTAGTAATGAGCGGAAGCACATTTTCATTCAGCAGTTATTATGGGTAGGGAGTACAATGAAATTATCTCACAGGTTTACAGCTCAGATATTATCATTGCTTTTATTTCTCCCTCCCAAATCCCAGCTCCTGATTAACACTGTTACACGTTAATGCCTGTGTCTTTCAAATATTGTCAAGACATGACTTACCATATAAAGGACATACTGTATTCATCATCTATTTAATCTGTAATTCTTATACAACTTCCTTTAGCTCTATTTCACCTTTGTGGCAACACTGAGTTGGGTTACAGTCTTCTGTGTCACAATCTGAACAGAGCTGGTTAGAAACAGAAAGAATTGACTATTTGTCTCCCTAGATTTTTATAGATGGTTTCTACTGAGAAAACATGTAAAAAAGAGATTAAGAACAATTAAATTTAACTACTACAAGCTTCAGTTCTGAGAAAGAATGGCAAACAGGGAGGAGAGTTATAATTCAGACAATGCTTGCTTCATGTCTTGAGACATGTCTTAAGACCTTGAGGTCTTGATTTTTCCTAAAACATTTTGGATTAAAATGTCATAGCCTACAGCACTTCAACACTTTAGTTACGGAACCTGAAGTAATACCAAAGCATTGATTTATGTAACAGATGGCAAGAAAACTTTCAAGAAAATGTTTTATTATGCTTTGTCCCCAGTCTTGCCAATGTCATCATATTAAGAGCCTACATAAAATTATTTTGACATTAGAGTCCTTCCTAACATCCAAGCTGGTCAGCTAACTCATCAAATGACATGAGATATATCATTCCTATTTCACTTATGTTCAGGGAAGTTGTTCAAATAAAAAAAGACTGAAATGCTCAGCAGCAGTCCTAAATTTAACTTAAAAAGGCTTTGTGCACACTGTCAATATAGAAACTCATCTTTTTGTATGTGTGCACAATAAGAAGGACAAATTATGCCCTAAGAGGGGTTATCTTTCTATTTTTTTACATGATGTACTCAGCACTGAGGAAAAAAACACCACCTGGGGAAAAAAGATAAATGTTCAATTAACAAAATTCTGATGGTCTTTTCATCCAGCTTAATTTTACCTGGGATGGACTTTTCCTGGATTATATGAAGTGTTTACCTTACTAAAATAGTGTTAGGCCACCTTAGCATAGCCTGAAGACAGAGGAAAAACAAAGTAATGAGAAGACTCATGACTTTTAAATAAGGTATTCACATTGTTATCTGCCACTTTGTTTATTTGCCTCTGTGACAGAAATCTTGCCAATATACACAGATACTGAAATATTTCAGGATATATCATCTTAAAAACTGAAAAAAAAAAAATAAAGGGATTTGGACTGATGGTACATCTGGTTCATCATCATGCCTCTAGCAGTAATCAGTACAGACAATGTTGCAGGAAACACTTCAGCAGTAAGCAATGGGAAATTTTGTTTCCCAAGTCTATCACCTAGGTTAATGTATGTCCTTAGACAAGAGGGTTTGGGGTTTTTTGTTTCTTTTAACTGAGTCTTACAACTCCAAACTTGTGCTTTAATTCAGTGTGTTCTCACTATCATGTTAGCTGCGTTTTGCACTCACTGACACATTGGTCAAATCTGGGACCAGCTGTACCAAACACTAAGCAAAACACTACAGACATACTGCTCCTACCCCAGAAAGCTTACAGTCTAAGTAGACTCAAATGGATAACCTCATTAACTCAATTAAATTTGTTCACTTCCCCCTGCCTTTCATTGCTTTTGTTTTTGCACCACAGCGCAGTGAAGAGACATTTGATGGACAATTGTCAGTAGCCTTCCAGAAATTAGGAACTTGAGAAAGATTCTTGATGTGGAAAGGATTGTCCTCCCGGCTTAATAAAATTAAGTGGGCCTTTCATGTGTACAGCACTGCACAAGCACATGTAAAGGTGGGAAAGGAAAGAGTACTAAATCTGTCAGCACTTTGAAAGCAAAGGGCAGTAAGCTACAAAAAGGCTCAGGACAGTGCAGAGCATACTTGTCACTGACATGGAATGAATATGACATGAAAAGCTCAGTCACAATGTAGCATTACAAGGGAGTGAAGAAAAGTAAAGGAAGACTTGGAAAGGGAAAACTGAAGATAGATGGAAGATCAATCTTTTCTGTAATACTTCATAAGGGAGCATTGTCCTGAATCCTCTACTTCCTGGGTGGCTCAACTGTGGGACTAGACATTAGCCTCGTGTTTTCATTTCATACAAATACATGAATTTTCAAGCATTGAAAGATGCCTCACAATACCAAAGTGATGGACTTTTCCTGCCCTATTACATGAACATATAATTACTCATGATGTACTAAGCTTTATTTTCCATGTTACCATTGCTGCTTTTGTTGCAAGATAATGTAGTCAAAAGTGAGCATTAAAAATTGAAGGCAACTCTTGGCCCATATTGACATTAAACCGTAGTCTAGATCAAGGGCTCACTGTGCTCAAGTGCTCACAAGCACTCTGTAAACACAGGAGAAGACAAGGTTTGGGGTTTTGGGGGGGATTGGTTAGCGTGGGTTTTTGTTTGTGGGTTTTTTTTTTTTTTTGCTTTGTTTTGTTTCTTTGTTTGTGGGTTGTTGTTTGTTTGTTTTAATCCAGGGCATAAGAAGATTACAGAAGAAGCAATAATGAACAATATTAGAAAATAACTTCTTTTTATCTTGTCAGATAAGTATCTTACATCAGTCTAGGAATCAAGGAGGAAAGAGTTTGACAGAATATATGCAGGCAATTCATCCTGCTTTTTTCTGCTCCACTCCACTGAATTTGCTGTTATTTACTCTCATTATAGACTGTTCATTATGCTATTGTTTTTATTCCAGCATCACGTCAATATCAATATCTGATTAGACACAAATAAACTTCTTCTGTCCCCTCTAAATGAATACTAATCTAAAATATCTCAAGTGCCATAACAGGATTCTAAGCAGTCCAGTGATGCTGTGTGAAATTTTGCATCATTAGCAGCCTGACATTTCTCCCTCTGATGTGAAAGACCAGCTGTGTCCCAGAGAGGAAGTCAGGTGGCTTTGCGCTAAAACACAATTCTCAAGGTTGTCCACACATGCAGGAATAAGTGAACTAGAAATAGCTGTGAGTAAGCATCTGTTTAGTAGTATACAGGATCTAAGTTTTTTTCTGAAAATAGAAGTAAAACAATTTCCCTAATTACATATAATTTTTTTTAAAAGGCATATTTTTAATTCAACTTCAATAGTCCTGAGCTACAGGACAGCTACAGTTTCTGAAACTGGCAACAGCCCAAATAATTTATTAATAAATGCTTTTCTTGCCAAGTAAATCTCTAACTGCATGGAATATTTCAGACAGACCTTAAGGCAAACCCCCTACAAAAGTCATATTTATTTATAAATAAGTATCTTGACACAGCTCCCTTGTTCCCTTCATTAGCATCTGCTCCTAGAACCCTTGATACTCCAGTTGTAGCAGCTTGAAATGAATAGATCCTGCCTGCTGATTTCTGAGGAAGGCACACAGAGGAAAGAAAGAAATATCTTGTCCATGACCTAGAAAACTATTCCTTAAACAAATATTAATATGAAGTATAGCTTATGCTTCAAAGAGATAGAATGTCAAGTTATTATAGTATCTGCTGTGAGCTATTCTTATACTTTGTTGACTATGTTTCATTCCACATTCTCTTCTGGTTCTGTTGTGAAAATAAGTGCTGAGAAGAAAGCCTTGAAATATTTATAGTGAGTATATGCAAAGGCTGTTTAGAGAACATAACATTAAACTCTCCAGCAAAAAGACACCATGTATGCAAACCGCTGTGCTACAGAGTAGAACATTGAAGTAGTCATAAAGTTCTGATGGAAAAGATAGTAAAGGCCCAGGCTGTTGCATGAAGCAGAGAAACCTCCAGATCAGGATGTAAGGATTAAAATATTGGAGAGAAATTTATTCAACACAATTAAATTAAGTTTTCTTATGTTCAGATTTGAAAACATCATCACAGGGAATTTAGCAATCAGTAAGGATTAAAATTTTGAACATATACACAGTTGTTGACTTCAGATTGCATAATTATCTTTTTATGTTGCAAAATGCAATAACAAAATAAAAAGTTTGATCCAGGTCAGGGAGGTGTATACATTCAAACTGTTTGCAAAAATCATTGTATATGTTCAGTATGATGAGCTTTGAAAACTGTTGGGCTTTCAGATATTTTTGAGTAGTTGTCATCTGATGACATTACAGACATTATGTAGACACCAAGAATTTCAATAACAAGGATTACAAGACTGTTTCAGAGCTAGCTAAAATAAGTTCTCACTCTTTAAATGTCTTTTTTACCTAGCACATTTCAATTTTTTGTTTCGTAGAACCATGCCTAATGACTACATGAAACTGCTTTCAACCTCACTTTCTTCTGTTAAAATAATTTCTTAGTAAAACCTCAAATACAAGATGCTTCTGAATTCTTCTGCATTTTTGATTCTACAGACACACAGATATAACTGGACTATGTGGTATTAGTTATCTTATTTGTAGCTTTTGCAGATATTTCAGACTGTTTCTGCTGCTAGAAGAAATATCCACAGCAACTGGGTTTATATTGTTACCTCATTTATCATCCCAAATGAGATAAAACAGGTCTCATATTAAGCCATCTACTTGGTTGATTATTCTTAAACACTAACGGTATAGCTACTTGTCTTTCCTAAGATTACCACCACCCCTCACCCCATCTCATGACATTTCTAGACAACTCATAACTTTCTATCAGTTAGGAATGATAAGGATCCTGCTTAGGGAGATCAGTCGCAGATCCTGAAAGATTGAACATGAGCTGCTGTAACACCTCATTATCTGCTGTTTATTTAATGCACTCATCATGTTTTTCTTGGAAGATTTGTGTTTAAATCAAAATCCACATCCAGCATAGATAAAGTGAGTACAAATTGTTTGACACTACCTCAAGGCTATTTTAGAAACATGATAGAAGCCTTCTTTGTCAAATTAATTGAGCACCTATCTTTTTTAGTTTACCCCTACCATGTCCTGTCTTGAGGTCATGCAGAAGAGAAAAGAACTTTCGTGATGAAAGAAAAGGAAAAAACCAATCCATGCACTGAAGCAGGTAGACTGGGTCCCAGGAATATAAGTTGGTCAAGTATTACACAGGCAGCCTGATGACCCTGTCCTGTGCTGCTGAAGCAGGAAACCTCCTGTGACTACGGTGGAGGTATGGCATAGTTTCTTCTATGTCCTGTTCCTCTCTCCTACATAAGCAGACACTGTAAGCAGGCTAAGGAAGGAGAACAAAAGTATAAAGGACTACAGCTGTCATATTCTCTAGCTACTGCTTGCTTTGAGAGATTTTACCATAGCCTTAAGACTCAAAGCCACCATGGAGGAGAAGATGGGGGCTATACAGCCACAAACTTTTCTTCCACATACTCAGGAGTATGCAAACAGCTTTGGGTAACAAAAAGTGAAGGTAGTTGGAGGCTGGGGAGAAGGAGCTATGTATTGTTCCGTCCTTTCCTTTAGTGAAGTAGTGTCTTAACATTGCATGCACGCTAACTATCTGCTGTAGGCCATCCAGTGCTTGGTCTTAAAAAACACATTCCTAAATGTCAGATGAAGTTAGAGTACCCATCTAAGTCTATAAGCATGATCATTTTCTTTTTTACAACAAAAAAGCTTTTCTCTTCTGGATTAGGAGCTTCACAGGCAGTTTGAGATTCAGTTATGTATTTTCTGCTATGTTTTTAGAGCTTCCAATTGCTCTGAAAATACGGACATATGTCAATGTGTTGAGTCTGAAATATATATAGCTACATTAACACCTTTGGAGGTAAAAGTACACTCCAACTTTTGGAGGTATACGTCTGCAGCTGCTCCTAGTCCAGCCATCTCCAGCTGACACATTTTTCTGTCTTTTTCTGTCTTGATGCTACCCATCAATTCTCCAAATAAAATGCAATGTTCCAAATACGCCTCCTTCTCATCCACCTACAGTTCAGTTCGTACCTCTCAGTCTTCACTGCTATAAATGCCCTCTATCCTTACGCACAGCTGGTTACTAGATGGCATTCCTTCTACTTAGAGGGTGGAAAACCTCTTAAGAACATAAGGCCATTCAGAACTGCTCCCTGGGGTGGCTATAAGCTAAAACCCCAAATTCAGCCTTCTTTCCTGTGAGATAATTCCAGTATAATCCCAGGAGAGTTCCAGATACTGCCAGCAATGTGTAAATCAGTTAGCCTTATGTCCAGACAGAACCCTTACTTAGCAGCTCATTGTGTTTTCCTTAGCTCTTAGACCATTTCTAAAACACACCTTTAATAAAAGTAATACTACTAATAAAATAGTCATAATGTGGCCTTACCTTATTTTCTGCCAAAATGTGTTCTGATGTGGAATCAGCAACTTCTGCTTGTGTTTAGTAGTAACATTTCCACAAAGACTATACTTATATGAGAGTCAGTGTGTCTGGCTTTTTTGCTCTGGGCACCATTTCCAGTCACATGAACTGGGAACAGCTTGATTCAGATGCTAACAGCCACTGACATTTTCAGGAATGTAGTTTAAAAAAACCCATACTCATAGGCGCCTTGAGAAATTTCACTGCTTAAAAGACTTTTCACAAAAATTACTAAAATGCAGTATGTGTTTTACTGGTGAGAAACAGTAGCATAAGTTCATGGCAACATGACACATAGCTAGCTATATAATATGCTAAGGAGAAAATCACGCTGAATAAAGTTCTATCCTGACTTTCATGCGTCTGTGAGCTCACTGAAGTAGGACTTGTGTGCAAATCAGGGAAGAATCTGACTTCTTGATTTTAAACAGATGTCTGAGATTGAGAAATTAAATGGGATGAAGTCCACCCCAGATGACAAAAATGATGAAGTAGACTATGTGACTGACACCTAAGATTCCACTAAACTTCCTTTCCTCTCTTTATATATTTTTAACACATTTTTTAATTTTGTTAAGGGATTTATTTTTATCATCTTAAAGAAGGAGATTTCCATCAGGTTTGCAACATTAGCAGGGCTGTGAGGTGGAGGATGGGGAGAAGGGAAGAAAATGACAGATTTGTGGTTTACATTTCACATGATTGCAGTAACGGAGACAATCAGAGTTTAGTTCTTATTTGTTCCAATTCATCTCAGTCTCTGAGGAAATCTCATGTTCAGAAGATGACCTCAAGGGGCATAGCTATGTCCCTGAATCATTGTATTACAGGATAAGAAGTAGCTGGGTCCAGGCATCTGACAGATTCTTATTTCTCTCTAATGGATATTACAGGGATTATTTTAAGTCTTCCTCCTACCTGAGATGCTTCCTTTCGGCAGTCTTTAGATTTTAAAGTGAACCAAAAAAATTGAAGACCTTGTGAAACCTACAAGGGGAATTCAGAAGTTTTAAAATCTTCTGTGTCTTTAGATCAGTGAGAGGAAAAAATACCTCAAACCCAAATAAATGTAGACATACCAAAGCAACGCATGCATATTGTCCCTTTGTAACATTTGCATGGTCTTGGGAGGAGGGTATTTTGTTTTGTTCTCTTCCCCCCCCCCCCCCCCAAGGGAAACAGAGAAAAAAGGAAGTCATATAGTTCTTTTCTCATTCTCCATTAATTGCTGAAGCTTTTGCACCTTCAGCCAAGGAGGTGACCAAATGATTGACAAACCAGTACAGGTTCAAAAAGAAATTGACAGCTGTGCAGTGGTGCAGAGCAGTTGTTCTGCAATAGCTAGTAAATACTTGTTATCTAATACATGCTTTGAAGGAAAAAGCTATACACATTTTGTGGATGTCAGACTTCCTAACTACATGCACCTATACCATACTTGTACATTAAATCCCTCCAACCTTTGTCAGAAAGGTGCTGATTATGTACGTTTGGTATGGGCAAGCAAAGAAGCAAAGCAATTTTACTAAGGCATACTCTTAGCTGGATTTTTGTTTTCAGAAGGTAATAGAAATCTGATTTAGTGATCATGTTCCTCAAAGATGAATTAACATCAGGAAACTCCCCATTCATATGCATTTTAGATACAATGAGCATGTTAGACTGAATGAGCTTGAGATACGCAGCCAATGCGTACAAAAATGGCTGGACTTTTCAGTAGGTAGTGTTTCAGTAAGTGTTACTATCCATGTGGTATAGCATCCACACTCGCAGATCTGTCTGATGCCTGCAGATAATTTGGAATAGATGTAATTTTGTAATTTGTTTTGAAAATTCTTCAAATATATGTAATTCTTGTGAAAAAATAGGTCCATGATACCCCTGTATATACATTCCAAAATCTTTCTATAATGAGGTAGTGAGTAGAACAGGTGTTTCATTTAGTGTGAAAGTATGAGATGATGTTACCATTTCTTTGTCATATTTTCAGTCTAGATTACAGTTAAAGAATTAAATGTTCTTCTAAAAATATATAATTTTAGTTAAAAGGTATGAAGTTTTGACACTCCACAGGGGTAAGAATTCCAGCAGCCTTCAGGTGCAGTCATAGGAATAACACAATATTCCTGCTGCATGAGATTTCTTCCCCAACACAAGATTTAAAGGAACAGACCTAAAAGGAGATTAGGTAGCTCACTCTTTTCTCCTCCCCCTCACTGGCTGCATCATCATCATTAACACTGAATTAAACAGAACAAATTCATAGCTATCTGAAACTCCACAGTCCAAATGAGGGAGATTTATCCTGCCTGGGTGGGTTAGCAAGATTATCATGAGAACATAATTTGAAATTATTTCATGGAGTCAGATCATGAAGTAATAAATGATGTAAATATACTTAAAGGAAGGAAGACAATGCAAGCATAATAAGAAGCTACAGGAGGGCCAAAAAATATCTTTTGTTCACAAAAATAGACCAACCAAACAAATCCCCAAACTGTTAAGTTTGCTTTAAAAATTGCATGGGAAAACTCCCTTTTGAATTCATTTTGTCTGTAGACCAGTCACAGCAGTAATGTAAATAGAGACTGAATATGCTCCCACTCACCAGCCTACCCACTTCAGCTATCAGGTTGTGTGTCGGATCCCCTGAACTTTTGATCCAGGTTTCAGTCTCCTAAGGTGGGCTATGCACTATGCACATTTACTGAGTCACACATGTGGGTGGATTTTGTGTCTTTAGCACTGCTTGAGCTAATTTAGCTGCAGATGCAAACCAGAAAAATGGTTTCTGAACCTGCTTTCCTTCAATTATCAAATCATTCTATCTTAATGTTAAGACAAGGTCGATCAAAACTGTTGCCCTCCAAGTAAAGTGCTCACATGAAGGTGTTTTGCTACATCTCCCAAGGTTCTAGTCAGTCAGGAGGGGAAAGTGGATTTTAATTTGTTGTTTCTACCTGTCAGGAAAAATTATATAGTGAAGTTGCCATATTTAGTAGTGGTAAGACATGAGGTTTGTTTGTTTCTTTGTTTTGTTGTAGGTTTTGTTTCTTTGTTTGGTTTTTTTTTTTTGTGCAAGACATAAATACAAACCTGTCTTTGGTGAAATATAAATAGATGTTAGTATGCATTAAATCATTGCCCTGCCAAAAGCCATGCCTAAGGTAGAAGAGTGTTTTTTTTTCCCCACTGTCCAAAGTAGTATCTAGAATGAGCTGAAATGTGAGAAGTTGTCTTTTCCCCTGACAAGCTGTTGAAGGCAAACTAGAAATGTTATTTCTAGGAAATTGAGTCACCAGGTACAACAGCTTTTGTGAAGAATGTTACAGAAGGTCTTGATATTAAGAAAACAGAACTCTGCTTCCCTCATGTAATAGAGTCTCCTCAGAGGAGGTGATTGTTAAAGCTCAGTGCCCTGTAATAGCCTTGATGTTGGCCCTCCATATGCTGTAAATGTAAATTTACATTTAGATTTTGAAGGAACCACTGAGTGTCTATCAAGTTCTAATCCTACTCCCGTTACCAAAATGGGGCTTTAGGACTGAAAGTCACACAACACGAAACCTAAAAACTGTAACTTGGAGAACATCACTGTTTCAGAAATGCAAAGCAACAAAAAGAATAGTTTTACTATAAAGAAATGTGTTCAGTGAGTACATTTTCCTTTGCTTGAAAGTACAGCACAGAACTTTTACTGCTTTCAAATCTTAAGACATAATATTTAATTTGAATTTCTTGGTTTTGTTAGATGTATGATATGCCAGTATTTGTGATGATCCAGGCACTGAAAGTCTTGCATATAGAAAAATTAAGAATTTTAAAATGAGTTGCTGATCAAGATAGAAGAGGATCACACCTCAGTGGATGCACTCAAATTAAAAAAATAAATTTTTAAAAAGCCAAATTATTAGGTCTACATTTCTATTATTACTGCCTGTAAATGTGTCAGTTTAAATGTAAAGAGAGAGAAAAAGAAAATCTCCTGAATATGCTCTTTTTTTTTTTGTGGGCATTTTGTCAAGTGAATCAATTCTTGGGCACAAAAACCCATAGGAAATTAAGTGACGTCTATAAATGTATCTTTAGTTTTTAGCCTTTATTTTACCTTCTGGTCATTATTTGAAGCCCACTTACTAAAACACTGCTGAACATACTGCTTGATCAGAGCTCCTGCAGAGTGCTGTGTAGAATAAGTTAAGGTAGTTATTTTGCATATGCATTTTTTTTGTATGATGTAAAGCATCCTCAGAATGCCAGATGGATATTATTAAATTTTATGGTATCCTGTACAGAGATAGCTCTCATTTTATGGAGACAGAGTAATAAAGTAATTAGAGAATTAACTTGGCCTTTACATCCCATTCTGTATTTTAAAGGCAAAGGCAGAATTCCCAGAAAAGTACTACATTTTTGGGACAGACAGGACTACTGTTGAAACCAGTACATAATTACCTTAAAAAAAAAAAGTCCAATTAGACAGCAGAAATAGGGAGAAATAGTACAGGATGAGTCTACAATGACTATACTGCTGGGAAATGAGCAATTCTTCTTCCCAGCCCGAAACAGCAACTTCATTGCACTTCTAGCTGCTGTTGCCTGCAGAAAAAAGCAGCAGGTAGGATTTCCTGTGACTTTTCCATGTTCGTGGGCCTGAGAAGAATAATAATCCCATAATATGGATATACTATATTACCTCAAAAACTAGGTGCATGTCAGTGAATATAGTCCCAGTTTTAACTCTGCCTATTAGGTCTATCATGCAGCCTCTAGAAGAGAGGAATCTGCATGATAAGAGGAAGATAGCAAGAAGATAAAAGCTAGACCGATCATTAAGAAAATTAAGTTGTTGAATTTGTTTACAGGAAACCATAGTTCTCTGACAATTGCAAGGATTGGGAAAGTTATTCACAGCTCAAATGGAAAACTAATTCTAGCATCTGTCCTCATTTTCTGAGCAGATCCTGGGCAATCTGTGCACCTGAACTTGTTAGTAACACTTTGGATGCTACAGTAAACGTGAGTCAGGAGGGGTTCAGCAACAGCAGCAGCAATCTCATGGATGTCTTGGTTTTATTGTGTCACTTTTACAAGTGTGGAAGCACAGACAGATGATGTAGCTTGTCAAAAGCTGTCCAGCAATTAGACAATAGAGCTGCCTCAAGCCCAAGACCTGTGACCAAGTCACTGAAAACTGCAATCCTTAAAAGAAGCCTATCACTTTAGTTAAAGCTGTGTCCCTGTTTTGGAGTCCCCAGCTGGTCCTCAGACTCCACTTCTCAGGAAGGTCTGAAGTTGTACCTGCACAGTAGCACAAGTTGCACCAAGACAGATACTCTGTTTAAGGACAAAGTGAGGAAGATTTGCTGTAGATGAAACCAACTCCTTTTACTGTTCCTTAGGCAAGAAAACTTCACATGCAGGTGGCCACATAAAGATATATTCTCTAATATTATTTAGAAAAACATATCCTGCTAAAGCTGAAGCTACAAGTGTTGTGACAGATTTTCTCACATTACGTTTCAAACCAACCCACTAACCTGAAGTTTACTACTGATAAAAGCACACTACTTTGATGCACAGCTTGTATGCTTTATATGCCACTCCCTGCCTATTCAATTCTTTTTCTTTATTCAGTGCTCAGTTTCTTATTAAAAAAAATTAAAATTAAAAAAAAATTATCTTATGAACATTTCCTTTCCTCCACAGTAATCTATGGATATTTTAAGATATATGCATGAATTTTTTCCATAATATTGCCAATCTTTAAGAAACACCTTTCTGTGTTTTAGTTTGAAATAAATTTGGCTCCCAGTTAAAAGGTTTCTACCCTTAAGATGTACATTATTAGATGTATAAACAACATGGTTAAAGAAAACCTGCAATTATTGCTGTTTGCAGAAGGCTTCTTGCAAGGGATCTTTAATCTGCAAATATAATGATAACTTGTAACTGAGATAATACTGGTTAAAAATTATAAATATCTAAAAATAAATCCTCCTAAACTTTTAAACAAATCTGTTTTAAATGAATAAATTAATATTAATTTATTAAGACAATGTTTTAACACCCAGTAGAAGTGTGAGGAATTCACTAAAATTGGAGACTTACCTTCAGAAGAATCAGCATGGAAGCTCTTGTTTCTTTTTTACCTCATACACGATAAAATGCTTATAGCAAGACTTAATGCTGACTCCCTCCACTTCTCTAGTGGTCAAAAAAAAAAAAAAAAAGGGGGGGGGGGGGAAGAAAAAAAAAAAAAAAAAAAAAAAAGAGCAAAAATTAAAGAACTCCTTTCAGGTTTGACAAACTGTACAGGAGTAAAAGCTGGATTTTTACGTGAAATAAATTGGAGAAATGTATTACAGCCTGTGCTCTTATCATCAGCTGACAAAAAGCATTTGGGTAATGCTTCCTTACAAGAGAAAAAAAAAAAAATTTTTTTTTTTTTCCCCCCCAGAGAAATGCATGTACCAGACTACACTGTCAAGGAGATAACAATTAAGAACTGACTGGTAAATATCAGAGAAAAAAAAGTTATTCTGTTCAGTTTTGCCTTTCAAAAAATGCAATTCCAAATGTAGAGGGAGACAATTCCATTTTCCTGTGAATTTCAAGACAAAGTTTCAGCTGTAAGATGCTTGCCTGGATTTATCTGAGCACTGAAAATCAGACCTCCTTTTCTTTTTTTATAGCTCATCAACAGAAAATAACATTTCTGCAGGGCTCTGAAACCCCACTTGTGCCTCTTTACCATCCTTTCTGGCTCTGCCACAGGTGTCCCAGTACCTGTGTCGGTGATGCATTACAGCTGTCAGCAAAGGTTTCACGTGTGTCCTTCTCTATGGGCTGTGTTAAGACTCTACAGGGAGGAGCAGAAAAATGATTAAATGAGTTAAAAATGCAGGAAAAGGGAAAAATAAAAAGCTCCCTGAAGACCTTTAGCTGAAAGCCTCTATTCTGTTAGTGGCTATGAGTATAACAAGTTACACAGTGCATAGACATCAGGGTAATCCCTGTTTATACCCTTAAGTCAACATACACCTCTCATACATTTGAAAGGAGGCAGATGAATCTTGTGGCAGAGAATAGAACAGGACAAAGAAGAAAATAGATGAAATAAAATAATATGAAAACAAAGATAAACAAGCAAGGGAGAAACTCGAATAGGAGACAAAATAGATTTGGTATAAAGAATATGGAACAAACCTTTTTTTTCTCCCCTTAATTTTTGCATCACAACACATGGCAGGAAAGGCCTAGAGTGGTGAACAGTCACTAAGAGCATGACCATCAGCGTGGATACCTTAAGAGAATGGTCTGAGCAGGCTGTTTTAGACAACATCAGCAAGGACTAGCCACATGTTTGCTGTGGCTGATGGAGAACCAGGGCTTAATCTGGCCAATGGGGCTGTGCAGCAGGAGAGGCACCTCAGCACAGTGCTAAAACAAGGGGCTACGGGGAACAACCACAGTCTTTCAAGAAAAAGCAAGCTATTGAATGCCTTCCATGTGATTGACAGTCCTCATGGCAGAATGGAAGGGTTTTTTGTCTCCTCGCTGGTCGCAGATCTTTGCTCTGCCTTCATTGTGACACAAAACTGTGAGGGGCTGATGCTGATTTCTTCAGGATCTATTTTAGCCAGAGCAGATGTAACAAGGCTTCACAGTCCAGAGCCATACACTGTAGACTGCCAAGCCAACTATCACGGTAGATGTATGATCCCCAGTCTTTTGGAATTACCATTGATAAACGACACCAGTTTTCCCCATGCATACAGAATCATTTAAATTATCACTGCAGAATTTACCTTAGGCTGGTCTGACTCCACTGGGCTGATAGTTTCTCTCATACATAGTAACATCTGGTGCCTGTTCTGCAGCACTAGAGCTATGCTTATGTGAAGGTCAGTAAACTCGTAGATATGAACCAGAGGATCTGCTACCCAGATAGAAAGCTGGATGCAGGCAGAGCAATGAAAACAGCAGGTACCTAATGGCACAGCACAGAAGTTAGTGCTTGAATTGAGATGTATCCCTAGGAAAATCTTTCTATTTAGGTACTGACAAATACTTTGCTTCAATCACAAGCAGTGACACATAATGTTCAGATGTACCTAAATTAATTTTTGGGAAAATCTTACTGTACCATGAATCTAATAATTTATGATATTTTGTCCCAAACTGCAGTAGAAACAAATACACACTGGGCAGGTTTTTCTACCTGCACAAATTTCATTTTTTGTATCAGTTAAACAAAATTGTTACAAACTGTTTAAGTCAATCATGAGAATGAGGATGATAGCCTCAGTATGAAAATATGTATCAAATCCTAGACTTATCTTTTAAGCAAATAAGATTTAAGCTTTTGTGTAAAGGCAAGTATGTGATTGGTTGGTTGAAGAGAAAAAAAAACCTGAAGATTGGATACTGCTGGTTATGACTCAATCAGCTACACTTTCATAAAGAAGCACTTATAGTTAATCTCTAAAAAACTTGGTGAAGTTTTATATGGTTTTGATCATAAAATGCATACCTGATTTGTATTGTTTTCATGTGTATTCATTAGGGTTTTCTGCATAGTCTGATTAGCAAAATATGAAAATATGTGAAAATATGCAGTCCACGGGCATGGCTTTTCATTTACATTTATTGATAGAGCAAACTAATTAAGTGAAGCTAGGTTTAGATACCAAATTAGAAATCTAAGCTGAAATTGGGAATCAATTTCCCTGTTAGTATTGCCAGTGATGTCAGCAGGACAGCACTTATGAAAGGGTACATGGGCCTGCTTTATTCTTCAATGTTATATTCTTTTCTTCTGCATCTAAACAAATAAGTCTGGCTAAGCAAGCAATTTGTTTAGAATAATCACTATTATTCAAAAATACCTTAGAATTTGGAATCATGTTTTTCTCCCTTAAGCAACGCAAGTAAGAAATTTCAGATAACCATCCAGATCCAGAAAGTGTACCATTATGGAAAACACCACAGCATAACACCAAACCCACAGAAGCTGATAGTGCTGAAGCTCTTTTTTAAAAAAAGTATTTCACTTCCTGTTCCCAAGTTGTCCCTTCCTAGGCTCCTTTTCTGATCTTTCTTTTTGTATACGTTGAAACTGCTCTCTTTCCCCAAGCCCCAGTTATTTCTTCTTCCACTTCTTGACTCTTGTTCTTACTTCAAAAGAGTTGTCTTTTTCTGTTAAAATGCTATAAAACTATTCATACCTGGAAATGTATGTGAAATACCCCAGGGTGCACTGGTGGGACTATTGAGAAGCTATAGGTCTTATTTCTGTTCTTTGGGTTTAACAGGGAAGTATACCATGGAAAATATGATGATTCTTTACTGCCAGGGCAGAATGAAACAGATTATATAGGCTAGAGGCTATTAGTTTCTGGATGAGTGGAACCAGAAGGACAGCAGTATATTAAGATAAATATTTGTGAAATTAAAGCATTTGTACCAAGGGAAGAAAAATAATCTTTTTTTTTTGATGTCAGTGGCCCACATAAAAATGATGCCAAGCCTTAGATACTCCAAACCCAGCTGTGTGGGAACCCAGTTTAGTTACACACAGAGGCTCTGGTGAGGTGGAGGCTCCTGCAAATGGTAACTCATTGTCCTCTAATGTTAAACAAAACCTGCCAGCATCCGACAAGCAGAAAACCCACAGCTTAAGATAATATTTCAACAGTTTCCAGCTTCTGAGATAAGAGTATCCATGTACTTGGGATTCCCAGTATCAGGTCCTCCACCCTGAGGGCAGCTTTCTAATTAAGGAGGTCGTGTGCTTTTGTAAATGCAAGTCAGTGGTACAGAGCTTTTTCAGAAGAGGAATTGATTAAAGATGTAGGAAACATGGTGAGGGTCCAACTCCCAGTCACCTCTGGCCCCCAGCTAGGGAAAGGCAGGAGCCAGGGGAGGTGAAAGGCAGCCCCTGCCCACTTGCTGAACGTGGGACACAGCCAGTCAGCACTAGGCAGTACACAGGGTGGGAAGGAAAGCTCACATAGGGGACTCCAACTTGCTCGGTAGCATGGCTGCAAAGATGGACCTCTTCTCCCAGCCCTTGCTTCCAGAAGCCTGTATATATGTTGGGTTATACAGTCTTTGGAAAGGGGGGCATCCTGTGAAGCAGGTGTTCAAACATCACCCTCCTTGGGTGTATGCCTTGACTATTCGTCTACATTGTCAATCTGAGAGTTGGTGTTATGGTGTAGGAGGATGTACTAAGATGAATGTATTTTCTTAGAGTAAAAACCTCTGAGATGGTACTGACCCCTCCAGATTAGCTCCTAGGTTTTCTGTCTGTGAAGAAAACACCAGAGGAACAGTATTAAGTACTTGTGTTACAAGTTTCCTTTTTCCTTGTGATATTGGACTCAATGACCTTAAAGGTCTTTTCCAACCTAGATAATTCTATGATTCTATGTAATATAAAGTTACATGTCAAGACATATGATACAAGAGCCATGTTCAGAAACTCTCTTACCAAAGAGATACTTTCCTAGTTTTTCTTGTCCAGAAAGTAGAATTTAGAACTAAATACCATTTAACATCAAGTACTCTCTTATTTGGTTGTGCATGGTGTAGATCTATATAGATCTATAGATGTAGATACTCATATAGCTATATATTTATTAGAAAAGATTAAAAGTGAATTTACCAGGACAACATATGTAATCCAGTTTTAACCATCTACGTTTTTTAAAAATGAGATATCAATTATCTTGATATATTGTCATACTTTCTAATACTTTTTTTTTTTTTTAAGCTAGACTGCTTCTGCCATCAGCCCGAGGACTGCGCAGTCCTCACTGACTTGTGAGGTTGTCGAGGGGAGTGAGCACAGCTCTGCATGTCACGCTGCAGTCTCTCAAACGATCATGCAGTGCCACCTACTTGTTGCTGCTGAGATTTGCAGAATAACAGTTACTGAACTGAAACCGTATGCTTCTCGAATAGGTTTATTAGAGAGGGGATTCGCTTGGTTGGTTGGAAGGGAGGGGGGCCGTTTTCTTCCTCCCCTCCTTCCCCCTCTGGCAATATGTTATTCCAACATAATTTGTTTATAGAATATTTCAAAATTTAATTATTTTCTTTCAAATTTAGGAGGCTCACATTTGTTGCATACATAATTTATTACATTACATACTTTATGGCATACAAAATATGTTTATCTGAACTTTTATAAAGTTACAAAACTTCTGACAGGCAATTAAGAGGTGATGCTTGAGAGGAGCAGTTACTACAAATGTAATTAACTAGAGACAGTAAACTTTATATGTGACATGATCTTCCAGAAATAAGAGCATGAGGTAGCTTACATTGCAGCCCCAGGAAAATATAAGAGTGTAAGCATACACACGAGAGCCTGTGGCAGTAACACAGTGCTATGCATTGGGGCTGCTCCTGCAGTTAACAGGACACTCTTCAGTTTACAACTGGATTGAGGAACAACAGTAGCAGTATGGTCAGTCACAATGGAACTATGAAGGCAGAATGTAACCCTGCAGGTATAATGTAACTAAAGACATTTCATGATTGCCTTTTGATACTTAAAATTGTGATGTGGCTTCTCACAGTTGTATGAAAAGTTTCCTGTCTTTCCTGTATCTCAGGTACTTATGTGGTAAGATGTGTTTTAATGTAATCAAAACAAAGACAAAGCAAACTAAATATGATTTTAGGACTTACAGCTAGAGAACACAATTTGAAAACACAAACATTAAAGACTTAATAGACCCAAATATTAATTAAATAATTCCCCCTACCTCCTGCCTTCCTTAAAAAAGAAATAAATATGTAAATTAATAAACAGCCCTAATTTTGGAAGTACTAATGCAAGACCTTTTCGGTTATAGTGTGGAAACATTTTTTATCTTGGATCAAATCACTTTCCCTTCAGAGAATGTGTGTCTATGTGTATTTACAGTCTTTGGCAAAGGAGCGTTTTTGTACAGGTCTATATATGGCCTCTGGGTGCCCTCTATAGCACATAATACACTGAAACAGTGATGCACAATATCAGCAAAAATTCATGTCCTTCAACAAATTAAGAAGAGTTAATATTTTTATAACCAGGACATTCAGTTCTGTTTGATGCTTAAATTTTAGTTTAACAGTGTATTTTTGGGCAGGTGAGGATAAGAAGGTATCTAATACAGGTCAGCTTCTTGCAAAAGCAAAAAAAGCCCTCTGTATATGTGAGGATCAAGTCCATTAAAAACCCCACCACACTATGAAATAATTT
>JANHGN010013773.1:4178-16263 GCA_024605025.1 Megaceryle maxima
ATGCATTTCTGAGTGATCTGCTCTAGTTCTGTCCTGCTCTGGCAGTGGGGATGGACTCAATCTTCAGAAGTCCCTTCTTTGGGTGGGGTAGTTGTTGCATAACATGTTTCCAATTTGCTAATTAATTTTAACTTTATTTTTCTTTATGGGGAGATGGCTTTATTCTACTATATATATTAAAACACTTTAAACCACATAAAAGGGTTCATTAGCCCTATCATGACGGAAACCGTTGAGCATTTTAAATAAACATTAAGCTCTTTATGTTTCTAATTATATTTTTCTTCACATATATAATTAAAATGAAGGATTATTAGGCATTAAAACTTAAGATCTGTTTATTGCTGCTTCCTCATAGGTGAGATGTTCCTTAAGCATGTTCTGGACTGTATTACAGAAACTGGAACTGGAGATGATGAAAACCACCAGAGTTTCTTGCAGGGAGAGTGAGGGAGCCTTGACAGCTGGAATTTTAGCACTTTTATTTTTTTTCAGCAGATTTATTTTTTGGCTTTTGAGCTTTTTTTTTTTAAGAGTATAAACAGACCCTCTGAAGCTGGGATGTCTTTTTAACTGGGTGGTTGGTTAGTCCAGGCAAAATGGTGCTAGCCCAAAGAGGTTAGAGTCCTGAAAAATAAAGCACGAGATATTAAATATTTTAGTTTTGGCTTTAAGAATGAATCAGTCTCGAGTGTTTTTCAGAGGGGAAGTGTGAGAGCTCCTGGTTTCTGGCTTGAGCAGGCAGTAGGAGTTTGTTCCCAGTTTACCTGAGCTTTGTAAAGTTTAGCCCAGGTGAGAAGCTGGCTTTCTCCACTTCTAACTCGTGTGTTGTTCACAGCAGATTTTTAATTTTGCTCGCACCTAGAGGGAATCTTTTAGGAAATATTTAGCTGTGCTCAAAGTGCAGTAACGTGTACCACATGTGCCTGCACGCTTTGTTTCCGAAGCTTTGTGCGAGGGAATGTGCTTTGCTGTTATTTGACGCTTGCTGTGATGTTAGATGTTTTATCATTAGTCCCTCAAACCTCAGATAGGACTTTTGGAAAACTTAAATGAGCTTGTCTATCCAGTAGCTCTGTAAAGTCCCATTCAGCTGTGAATCGTCCCCTGTCATTTGGCAGCTTTTATTTTTCTCTGGAAATAGATAAAAAAAATAATCTTGGAAGAGTCAGTTTGTGGGGTTATGTGTCTCCTTGATACATAGGTGAACCTAGGCCTGGAGAAGGACCTGGTCTGTGGGGAGGTGATGAGTCTTTGGTGGATTTGGGGCCTTTCCCAGCAGGAGATCTATCCCTGGGGGTTATCTCAAGATGAGCAGCATGGCCAACCTTGTGCTTGTGTTTAAATATTGAAGGGGGCTGTACTTAAGTTGCACAGACAGCTCTGTGTTTAGTGGGGATGAAAATTTTCCCCTTGCTGCCCTTAAGGCCAGAGTGGCTCTTGCAGGTGAGGAGCAGAGCAGGGGTTTTGGGAGGAGCAGCAGCATCTCTTCACCCTGTCAAGGCAGCTGAGCCCAGCTATTTTCAGTGAGGGGCCAGGGCTTGCTGCTGCTTGACGATGCGTTGTGCTTAAAGTGGGTGATTTTTTCTTTTTTTCTGGAGATGTAGAGGTGTTGCTGTTTCTCCTGGGGGTGTGAAGCTTTGAGTTCTTGGCCATGCTCTGAGAAGCTGACCTCGCATAATGTCCCAGGTGAGGCGGTGGGGAAGGAGTCTTCACTTGCTCCCTGTAACTTTGCAGTGCTTGTTCCTTCTGATGGGATGGTGGATGAGATTTGCTGGAGACCTGGGGAGGTGAGTGCCAGGCTCCTCTTCTGGCTCTGCTCAGCAGGAGGCAGGTTGTGGTTGAACCTGTTTCTCCATTGACCTCCCCATGTGTGGCTGGTGTTAGTGACTATTCTGCAAGCAGCTGGGGGTATCTTCAGGGTATTACAATGAGTTACTTGTATGTTCTACCTTATGTGCGATGCTGTCTTGAAGAGGTTGAGACATGGGCTTTCCAAACTCCTGGTCTTCTAGGGTTGAGAGGTGGGGGAGGAAAGTGGCTCCTGTGAGTAACTGGTTCCTGGCTCTGCTGAGTCTTGGCTGGCTGTGGCATCAGCAGCAATAGCAATCGAACCATTTTTCAGTTGAGGTTTTCAAACCACAGAGATACCAAATCTTGGCCATGTTAATAAGAGCCATCAGACAAGTCTGCTTTCTGGATGGAGCCAGCTTTGGAGCCATGATGTGGTGTGGTGATGGGGAGCTCTCCCTGCTCACCCACAGAGCTGCTGAGGCTCTGGAGATGTTCTCTCTGTTTGGAAGAGCAGGACTGAGTCCTGTTCAATTTTTCACCCTCACGAGGGTTGGATGTACAGCCCTGACCCCTGACTTGTGCCTTTGCATTGGAAAAGGGTCTGGTAACATCTTGCAGAGACATGGGTCCTGCAGAAACACTTCTTGGGGGATGTGGGGAGAAAAACATCTTGATGGTTTTACAATGAGATGTCCCATGAGTGAAAATTCAATTTTTCAAAAGGCTTTTTGTTTTTGCCTTTTTTTTAATCCTGTTGTTTAAATGTGAGCAGATTCCACTTGGAATGTGTTTTATGAAATGCAGCGGATTCACCTGTCCACGACACCACCACAGTTCTCTCCAAACGGATTTTCTAGCACTGCATTTTAAGAGCATTTGCGCTTTTGTCTCAAGCTTACAGCTTAGGATTTTGTGCAGGATTGGGGTTAGTCCCTGTAAAATGGTGCATTTAAAGTAATGCACAAATTAATAAAATCCTGGGCTTTTACTTGTCGCATTCTAGGTGCATGTTGCCAGGGATTTTTCTTTCTTCCCCCCCCAGTTTCTAGCATCATAAACAAAGCCATGAATGTGCTTAGGAAGCAGATCTGCTGGGGTGCCAGCTTGGGAGGGTTGCGTGTGGTTACGTTGGTCCAGCTTGTTGCCTGAAAATATCCTGCTGCTGTCACCCCTGGCTTAAAACAGGGGGCGTATGGGGGGGTCTGCATCCCCTTGCAATACCCTGCTTGTTGCTGGCTGCCCATACTGAGCTGCTTGCACCTCCACCACCCAGCCCGTTTGTCCGAGAACCGCTCGTGGTGGTTGGGGGTGGCTCGGTGGGGTGCAGCGCGGTGCCTGCCTGGCTGCTGGTGTCGCACCTGCAGACGGTGCCTGTGCCCCGCAGCTGCTGCCCAGGGAGGGATTCCCCATGGGAACGCCGGCAACTCGCTGGCTGGGACCTTGGCAAGGTCAAGATGGGCTGTGCCTCTGCTCTGGATGCTGCCCAGTAGCCCCCAGCTCCATCCTTCAGCTGGTGCCGGTGTGTGGGTGACCACTCGAGGAGCCAGTAAGAGCCATTGCTCCTTACTGGTGTTAGGGGGTTTTTAACGGCAGGGGTGGCAGGAGGAGCTGAGCCCTGGCTGTGCGGCTGCCTTGATGAAGACGAGTGCCCTGTCAAAGGGGTGGCAGAGCAACAAATGGCTTTCTGAGATAACTAAAATTTGCATTAATGAGTTACAATGGCTTTGGATGCCAAATTAGAAGAAGTGTGTCTGGAGGATGAAAAATAAATGTATTTTCTGTCTCGCTCATTCTTGTCTCTTTTGATTTTCTTTATCATCAGAAAGAAATTTTTAATTTTTTTTAAAGCCAGTTGTGTTTATTTTGGTAACAGTTCATTGACTGCTCTGTGTACAGAAGCTTTCTCTTGAAAGTACTGAAACTATATTAAAAGTGCTTTTGGCTGTCATCTTTTATTTTGCTTCTCCTTCGTTCTTTTCCCAAAGCTGGGTCGTTGCTGTATCAAATGCTCTGAAACTGTCTGGTAGCATTTTCCCTGCGGTGCTCCATATAAACTGGAAATAAAAAAGGAAGAAATTGCAGGATTTGGATTTCTGCAGCTTTTTTTTTCTCCTTTCTGTGTGTGTGTGTCCCATTGAAGTCTGAGCAGCTGTCTCCATCCGCACAGCCCGCTGATGGCATGCACAGATCTGTTTCTTGTGATTAAAAGGAGAAATAATACCCCAGTGTTCAGAGAGGGGGCCGGGGTGGGTGGTGTGAGCACCCAGGGAGCAGCACTTCTCCCTGCCTGCCTCCTCCTGCCTGCTTAGCCCTGGGACCAAGGGAGGGGCAAGGCTGGCTGCTCCTCCCTGCATCCTTGTGCCTTTATATCCCGGCGAGAGAAGCATCCCATGGCATTTGTGGAGACCTGCCCTGCTGCAGCATCTCCACCCCAGGGTGGGCTCCTCCATCCTGCACCAGTGACCTGCAGAGGCCCCTTGGGTTTTTTATTCTATTCTAAGGATGTTGAAACATTTTGGCAGCGCTGCAGCCGCTCCTCGCTACTGGCGTACTTTGAAAAATACCCAGCAAGTGTCGAGCATCTGTCTGAGAAGGGGGAGGAAATTCCACACACCCCCCGTTATTATTTTCTCCCAATTGTCCTCAGTTGGTATGGCTTTGGCTATTATGGGTTTGTAAAATAGAACTATATATGACCTTTTATCTTACAAGAAATGGGTTAAGCCATTTTTAAAGAAAGTGGTGGAGTCAGCAGTGCTGCTAAGGAGCTGCTTTCGCATGGTTGATAGGCTGTGAAGCCGTTCAATGGACTTTGGTTTCAGAGACAATATCTGTTTAAATTAATCTTTGTCAGATACATGCCACTGCAGACAATTCAAATTCCATTTGCTTTCTGATCTCATAACAAAAAAGTACCTTACACTGGTTCTTTTATCGTAAAATTAACTTTTGTCTGTGTGTCCTGGAAACAGGGGTGGCATAAAATCTAGTTAAAAGGCTCTGTTATAGGAGGATTGTGTTTCTTTGTACAAGGCGGACTTTTTTTCTTCCCCCCCCCCCCACCCCCCCTTTCCCCTGCGTGCGTTTAAAAAGAAGACAAGTGTTTGAGATAGATTAGGGAGAATGCCAGCAGATGGACCGATTCTGTTGTTGCTGCTGGCAACCATCTAAGCAGCCATTTTGAACAATGCTGATACCGGGGTACTGATAACACAAAGATGAGGATGGGATAAATATCCAGCTAGTCCCTTTCTTCCCGCCTGCTCCTCCTCCCTCCCTTTCACGCCGCTGCTGCAGCCCTGTTATTAGAGAACCCGATTGTTTCCAGAGAAATGCTTCGTCCTCTCCGCTCGGCCGGGGGATGTCTAGTGTTGCTTATCGCCTTGGTTTTCCTTCATGATTGGTGGAGACACTGGCAGATCAGCCTCTCCTAGAAGTGCCCGCTGCGTGGGTCCAAAGGGGGATGGGATGTTTGGGTGCTTTGCAGTCATTGATGCTCTTTCTTCTACCCTGGTACAACATGAGGTGTTGGGTCTTTTCCTGCATAAGTGGACACATTTTCCTTCCCTCCTTGTTTTAAGGGCTTAATTACAAAGCATGATGGCATCTCATGGGTGGATTCTAGGGTTTCAGGAGATCTACCATGATCTGAATGAATTTGAGATGTCCTTTATGCCAAAACTATTAGTATGGGACTGTGATTGTAAATGGAGGGCGTCCTCTTTGTGTATATACTGGTCTCACTGGTCTCCCCTTCTCCTGCTCATGTTGGCTCTTGCCTATCTGGGTTGTCTTCATGTCTTAGACCTGCTGCTCTTGGAGCTTCCTGAGGTCTGTACTGATATCTATTTGGACTGCTGGATTTTCAGCACTGTTTCCCATCTCTAAGGAAATGATCCTTTAATGGATCAAGAAAACCTGAGCATGCTTCTCCTTTTCCTAGCAAATGACAAAAAGGCTGATTTGTGTTTTGCAGGAATAGTTGGGCCAGGGTGAAGATGGGATTGTTCTGGGAAACCTGGTGGGCTTTGCCTTGAGTTTGCTATAGTGGAGCATGGTTCTGAATGTGTGGTTTGCAGAGCTGGTCAGGGGATGCTGTGTAACCTTGGCTGTTTGGTACCAGAGCATCCATGTGGTGCGGAGGAGCTCGCTAGAGCTGTGAAGCATCTTGCATGGGAGCAGTGCCTCTGGGATTTGGGGTTGCTGGAGGAAGAGCAGGAGGGTGGGTTGGGAGACAGCAGGTAGATAGCCTTTGATTGCAGTTTGGTGTCCAGACACACTACATAGGAATGGTCTGTCCCCTCTCTAGGTCAGGCTGCCATGTTACCAACTGCAGCATGAAGGGACTGGGGCCGAGCCAGGCAGAGCCAGGATGGTGCTGGGAACGCCACGCAGCGTCGATGCTGCTGCTGGTTCTCAGTGGACTGCTTTGGCTCAGAGACTTGCAACTAGTTTCCAAATTGCAGAACTTCAGAATGTTCCTGGAGCAGCTGTAAATAAGCTGGTGTGTTCTTGCTGCCTTCCCTGCCTGAGTTTGCAGACCACAGGCTGAACCTTTCACCTGTTTATGCTGCAGCATCTCCGAGAACTTCTATGTGAGGTGATGCTCTTACTGCAGCTTTTTTTTTTTCAGTTAAAACTTCTTTGGGGTTGAAAGCTGTACAGATGAGTCTCAAATCTGTTTAGAATAGAATCATAGAATGATGGAACATATATCTAATTATACACAGTGGATGAAACGTTGCTGTAAAGCAGCAGATGTAAGAATTTAAAAAAAAAGGGAATTGGGCAAGCATTTCATGGTTTCCCTTTTTAATTTGTCCTCTGAGTCTGTTACATTTTGAGGTAAATCATATTTCTTTTTTCCTGCTGGAAAGTATCTTCTCCCTCCTAAGTCTCCCCTCTTTTAAGGCTGCCTTATTTGTTTCATAAGCTGTGAACTAGCTGTAGTTGATGTACTTGCTGAAACAAGGGACATCTGGCCTGAAAGTCAAAAAATCAGTCTGTAACCTGTCCTTTGGAAATGTTATGGTGCTTTGGGAAGCTTTGAGGTTGGCTGTGTTCTCTGAAGACTCGAACTGAGAGACTGGGGGTCTCAGCAGGTTGGCTGTCTCTGGGGTCAGCTGGCATCAGATGGTTTTAATGCACTCAGAAGGTTCCAGTGCCTGGTGTGGTCTCCAGCCACCTCCTCTTGTGGTGGTTCCTGTAGTGTTGCTTGACCTGTTGTATTAGGAGAGAACTTGTGGAGGATGGGTGAGGAAAGAAAGAGTGCCTGTCCTGAGCAGAAACCTTCTTTGAAAGGTGGTGAGTGGGATGAAGTGTGCTTCTCTGCCCCTTTGGCTTATGATGATGTTGGACCTTAAAAGCTCCTGCAGGTTTTAATGGAGAAGAACTATCACCAATCCATGGTGGTGAACTTGGTAGCTTCTAGTCTGCTGCTTCTGATCACTTCCTACTGTGGAAAGTGCTCACCAACAGGCACAGAGCAGGTGCTTGTGAGGATAACCAAGAACAAGCAGTGGGATTTGGAGTGCTTTTAAGATATGCCCTCTGAAATAGTGCTCAGTGGACCTTGGCCCCATTGCTCTTTTCCAGAACCTCCTAGATAGCATGGCAATGTGCATTACCACCTCCCCTTCCTAGAGCTCTCTCCGTCTCTTGCTTCTCTTGGGTTTGACCCAGTCTGCTTTAGCTTCATGGACCCCATCCCCCTATGTGAAATTCAGGTTTTTTGGCTAAATCTCCCTTGGGTGTGCTTGAGAGCAGCCAGGGTTTTTGAGATTAAGGAGCATGTTCAGACAGTGCTTCATGAAGTTGCTGGTTTCAGAGCCAGGACACAGCACCTTGCTATTAAAACCCACCCACAGCTCTCTGTGGTGCAAGGACAGTGGCTTCTGGAACCATGTCACCAAATGGATGGTGAAGAGCATCATGCATCCCTGCTTTCTGGTCAGGGTGGATGTGGAGGTGATTGACAGAGTCGGGCTGTTCCCATGCACACGAGGCATAGTGGGAGCAAATATTTGCTTCCCAGTTGAGAAGTTACTGGTTACTTGGGAAAAGTAACTGGATTCTAGTAACCTCCCAGCCACATTGCTGGGGACATGTGGAAAGAGTTGGTTGGTATCTTCAGGTGCATTACTCTATCCACGTTGAGTCACACCCCTCCTACAGCACAAACACCCGTTATCTCTCAAATCCAGCCTGGTGACATGGTTTGAAAGATTCCTGTGCCTTGCTTAAGCTGGAGGTTTGCTGGTGGGTCATGGTGGGCTGCCTTCCCCATGGGGTACCTGAGGGGCAGAAGGGGAAGTGTGTTACAACTGGCGTTGTACTTGCTGGGAGAGAGGGAAGGGTGAAATTTTGCTCTGTTGCCTTTTTGTCTGTGTTGTGATAAACGTCTGCTGTTACTTAGGCCCTGGAAAATCATAAAAACATTCAAAGAGTGGACGGGGTAAGGGTGGATGATTCCTGGCCATGGCTCAGCTGGAGGGGAATGACTTCATGGGAATTGTCCAAACTGGGGGCTTTGACTTGAAAGCACTAGTTTCTCAAGAAGGATGAGCTGCTGGGTATCCAGGGCTCTTCCTAAAACCACCGATGCCTTGTTCTTTTTGGCACTTGAGTAATGGATGTAAAATAAGGCTTGGGCAAAAAGGGCCAAGGAAATCGGACTTGTCTGAAGCTGGAGACCTGCTCCTGGAGAGCTTGGACATCACATGTTCCCTCTGCTGATGGTGTTGTCACCTGGTGCTGCTGGTGCCACCGAGCATCCATGGGAATTTGCAGAGCAGGCGTGGCTGCTCCTCACATGGGAACACTGGGTTTTGGAGAGCATCCCCAATGGAAGATTGATGCTTCCCATGAGTGATCGCTCTTTGTGTTCCCCATATCTGAAAGAGGCACAAGGCAGTGGTGAGGTCTTCCCTTGCCTGTCTGCCTGGTTTTTGCCTTGTTTCTGGTGGCTCCTAGCTTAGCTCAGAGCTTGGGGTTCAAGCACTATGGGAAGGGCTGATGCCCAAGAGGGATTGGGATTTTTTCTTGCATCCCCCCTTACCCATCCCCACACACTGGTCAGGCAGACTAAGGTTTCCTGATCTGTGAGGTTTGATGAACCATTAATCTAAAAATGCCCTGAGTAGGAAGAAAATGTTTCCAAGGTCTAAAAATCTTGCAGAGCTTCTGAAGTGGGAATGGGAGTTGTGGTTTGCCTGAACAGCTTTTCTTGCTCCTGGCTCTACTATGACCTGGCTTTGCTTTGTTGGGTGTAGGGGTATGCTTGGGATCTTGCAGAGATGGAAGGCAGCCCTCCGGGGCCAGGTCAGCTGGAGGAGCTGCCTTCCAAGCAGATGTCCTCTTGGCATGAGGCTCAGCAGGTTTAAGACAGGATGTCCCAGTACTCTGAAGGGCTGAAAGCCTTGAAATAAGTAACAGGCTGGGAATGTCTGAACCCAGCTATGAATTCCTGGGGCAGAGGATTTGGCAGTGGAGCCTGCCCGCTGATACAGCCGCCCGTGTCACCGGTGGAGAACAGCACCTCACTGTCCTGTGGGCTGAGCCCAGCCCAGCGCTGAGACTGCGTGGCTATGGGAGCCCCTTCCCTTTCAGGACAGTTGCTGGGTCTGGCTCCAGCACTGGAGGAAATCACTGCCCTCCTTGTCTGTTGCTTCTCCTGTTCTTGAACGGGGGGAGGAGTAACTGACTGTAAAGGGCAGGGGCTCTTTGTGGTCACCGGACACAGTTGTGGAGGGCTGGGGTGTGAAGCCGTGGCTGCGATGCAGGGGTCTGGTGGCCATGGAGATGGTCCAGTGGAGGACCTGATGGGTGCAGCTGTGTATGAAACTGGGAGGTGGGGTTGCCTGGGAAGGTGGGTGCTAGGACACCCAGGTGGGGGGAGGTTGGTTTTATTCCAGAGCAGGGTTAGTCGCTGTGGCTCGGAGCCTGTCCATCATCAAGTCCTAACTGTCCCATTCCCAAGGGCTCTTCTGTAGCTGCCTCTGCAGTACGGGTGACACTGCAGCTCAGGAAGGAGCTCACAGCAGGATCCTGACCCTATTTTCATAAATAGTAACAGCATCTCTAAAGGCTTAGAGGTTCTGTTTGGGAACAGAGTGGCTGGGTTCCCCTGTGGCTGGCAGTGGTCAGTGGCAGATGCTTGGGGAGGAGATTAAGAAACAGGGCTGGAGCAGGGAGATGCTTCCTTGGTTGTGAGCAGCCACTCCAGCCAAGGGGCTGCCCTGGCTCTCAGCCATGTTGTGGATGCGGAAGGAGGTGGCTCGCGAGGGGCAGCCCTGGCATCTCTTGCAGCACTGGAATTATTCCAGCATCTCCTCAGGATACAGCATCTCTTCTGCACAGGTGCTGGGATGGCCGCTCCTGCAGCAGTGACATGGCTGATGGGGCCAAAGAGACTTTTGGAGAGACCAGCACTTCCCCACCCCACTTCAGTGCTGTCCTGGAGCCACAGGCTGAGGTTTGGGAGAGGGGACTGAATAGCTTAAGAGCTGTGGATTTAATGGGGTGGGAGAACTGTGTAATCAAACAATGGGATGTAGCACCAGTCTCTTTTCCTTTCCCCATTGTGATCTTCTTGGTGGTTTGACTTCGCTGAATATTTTAACTCCTCTAATTGCAGGCTGGGTTAAATTCCCCGTGCTAATATTTGAACAGGGTTAGTGCTTCAGAAGGGCTCCCTCATCTCGGGGGTGCATTGTCTGGCCCTCTCTGAGATGCCTGAGGTTATCTGTTGAGGAATACCCGCTAGCGTAGGGATATTTGCTGGGAAGATGAAGGGCTCTTTGTCCTCCTGGATACAACTTTACTGCTGTGATGGGGGAGTTCCTAGCAAGCAGTGAAACATGCAGGCAGAGGATGTCCCATGGACCATGTTGGATAAAACCCCTGCTGCTTGGTAGCCCCCGAGAGTGAAGTCTGCAAGATCTCTCTGCAACATGCATTTTGGGCAGCATTTCTGCATTTGGAACATGCAGCTGTTATCAGGAGGTTGGCTGAAAGGTTTTCCTTGGAGCTCAGGAGAAAGTGTTTATTATTTAAAAGGGTAACTCAGGGTGAGAGAAAGAAAGAGAAACAGCCTAATCTTGCAATTTAAATATATTCAAAGATTCCCTCTGTTTGAGTTTGCTTCCTAGCCTTGATCAGAAGGAAATGCTGTTAGCTACAGAGTGGAATAAATCGAGGGCACCCTTATCTGTGCAAGATAAATTACTATTGTTTAGGAAAGACACTCCAGGGATTGAAGAATTTAATTAAATACACAGGGATTATGAATATGCATGTAAATTAGACAATCTAGATATGACATGGCTACAACTGCAGGGAATTGTTCGAACTTAAAAGTGTAATCATTCTTTTTATCAGGATGTGGGGATGGGTAACAAATGAGAAGATTCTCTTTCCCATTTGCCTCCGCCTGGGCCGGTCTCAGGTCATTAAGCAGTGGGAATTACCCGTCGCGGATCAGCCCTCGACAAGCCCGCAGAGATGATGCGCTGCAGCTTCTCTCGCCACCCTAATGAGCCACCGATGGAGAAATGGGGGTTGCAGCGAGGGGCTGCCACCACCCTGACCCAGATAAGGGGGTTGGTAAGGTGGGGGGTGGGGGTGCCGTTTGCTCTCCGCTGAGAGAGGCGAGGAGGGTGCTGATGCCAGCGTGCCAGCTGCTGGCTCCCTGCCTGCGCTCCTCGTGCCACCACTAGAAAGGAGCATCCTTTCCAGAGGACTTGGGAAGATATTTGCAATGGTTTCATAGCATCTCCTGAAAAATCACGGGGTGCAAATATTGATCCATCAGCTTTCCTGCCTTTTTCTGGTGCCCTCCCTCCCATTCGATCACCGCTGTTTAGAAAGTGGTTTGGAAATCACAAAATGCCCCCTTTTTTTTTTTTCTTGAGAAAAAGACAAAGCTCTAGATCAATGTGAACAAGAGAAGCAAAATTGGAATGTTTCTTAAGAGTCATTCAGAGTGAAATGTGGGGGAATGTGCTTGTGCTCCCCTCCCAGTCAGGTCTGGGCTCCTCATAGCAGCCTGGTGTCTGTGTTGAGCAAAGGCAGGTTCTTCAAAGGACATTAACTGCGATATACGGTGCTGCCTTGAATGTATTTAATTTGCAACTCTTAGACGTGGCATCTAATAACAATGCAGAGAAATAGTTTTCTCCCCCCCCCCCCCCCCCCCCCCCCCCCCCCCCCCCCCCCCCCCGCTCTCCTCTTCCTCCCCCCCCCCCCCCCCCCCTCTTCTCCCCCGCCTACGTTGTCTCTTCGTTCTTCTTTG
>JANHGN010013773.1:16363-27441 GCA_024605025.1 Megaceryle maxima
CCCCCCGGTGTTTCCTTTGTTTGACTTCACCTCCATCCGCTCGGTTTCATTGTTCTGCTAAAATCAGATTTCTCTGTAGTGTGAGTCCAGGACCTGCAACAGAAGAAATAAATTGCTACAAGCCTCCCACCCTGTGAATTATTTTTAATTCTTAAAAATGAAATATGGACATGATCTGACTTTGAGCTTGACTAGTCATTAAAAAAATAGAGAGGCTGGATCTTGCCTGGATGGTTTCTTGCTTTGTTTTTGTTGTTTCTCCTCATCTTTCTGTCTTTCAGTTTTCAGTCGGCCAGAGCTGTATGAGATGGACCTGTTCTGATGGAGGGGCTCCCACGGGGACCCCCACGGAGCTGGGGCAAGAGCAGAGCTGAGCCTCTGGCTGGCTTCCTCGCAGAGCTGGCGAGTGGTCTGCAGGGGCAGGGGTGATGCTGCCCTGAGTCACCCCTCTACGGGGCATCAGCTTCTCCCACCTCCTCCACCCCCTCGAACTGAGGGCTTATGGTAATCAGGAGCTCAGTCCTGTCCTGTTCAAGCCACGTGGGAACAATTCCTATTTATCACTTTGAAAAGTGGATGATTTTCCAACCCCCGGCTCACGGGTTCTGATTAAAAAACAACAAGGGAAAAAAACCCCACATCTGCAAGTGTGAAATATCTAAAGCCTCTGCACTGCATGTTTTTTTCTAAAGCTTTGGAAGACCTGCCTTTTTTTTTTTTTTGTCAAGGAAAAATATAATAGCAGGAGAATATTTGTATGGGTGCACAAGTGCATGGAGACAGGTTTGAACCTTTGTAATAAAGTATTTCTAATAAAAATTTAATGTCCTCAAGACAGTGTTATGGCAGCTCATTACTATTAAAGGTCATTTGAAGAGTATTGATCCTAAATGTTACAGCCGAATGTAAACTTTGACTGTTACAGTTATTAATGTATATTTATGATCTATGGGATATGTGTAAAAGGAAAATGAGAATATAAATGGTATGGTGAGCTCATTTCTTTCAGGATTGCCACAGGCTGAGTTCACACAATTCACCTCAGTTGTAAGCATGTTTGTCTTCATGTTACGTAGATTGAACTTTTTTTTTGTTTTTTGTAACTGGCAAAATCTTTTAGCCCTACCCTAGAAAAGGAGTGTGTACTTGAATTTCTGGTCATGCCCAAGGTATGGCCTGAGCTCTTATCTGTTCCTGAAGGTGTATCAGAGAGCAGTATTTGCATTCAGCTTTCCATGCTGACACAGAAGTACCATGGACTGAACTGGTAGCATGAGTAGGAGCTTCGAGAAGTATGCATCTCCTTGGAGTGTAATGAGAAGGTTGTGTCAGTGAAAAGCAATTTTTTTTCTTTTAAATTTATTAATTAAAAATGTTAAGGCTCTATACTGAGAAGAGCAGGTGATACTGTATTTATTTTGCTATACTGTGATGCACCTATGTTTGCACATCTGAGGCAGGAGGGGTGTATTCACAGTGAATTTTAAGGCTCTTTGTATTGGGGAAAAAAAACCCACAAACCAGGGGAAAAAAAAAAAAAGGAAAAAAAAAAAAAAAGACGAGAAACCTGTGGTGGCAGGAGGAAGATAAACGGTGCTTGTGATATTTCAAAGTCACATTAATCTTTTTTTCTTCCCTTTTTTTTTTCCTTTTTCCTTTTAATGTATGACTTTCTCCAGGGAAATTGTCTCCTCATGACTGCAGCGGATTAATGTGCACAGATCAGCTCCTGCATTATTTTTCTGTTTTGACAGAGCGGTGATTTTTATACGCGCGTCCCTTTCTGCCAAGATTACAGCTTGTGTTCTTAGAGTTGGGAAGAGTTCCCTGCCAAGAAGTGGCAAGGAACAGGAAGCCCTCGTCTTGATGCACAATGCTAGCCAGAAACTCTTGGTGGGTGTGGAGGCTGTGGTTTTGGTGGTGAGGATGGGAGCCTACTGGAGGTCGGTGAGGGTGAGTGCCTGAGGCCAAATCCGAGTGTACTGCTGGGACTCCTACCACAGGGCGCTCTGCACGGTGGCATGAAGATGGTAATGGGGTGGTTAGCCTCCTGGTGAGGGTCTGGTGCTGGTAGTGAGGTGTGGGCATCCGGTAGCACAGAGGCGGCAGCTTTGAATGGGTTTGAAGCTGCACTGAGAGTCCTTCAGAAGCTCCTGCTGTTCTCTAGGCCTGTTGATGTCAGCTTATTTTGCAGTTAAATGTATGGTTTTCTGGGGAGCTTTGGTAAAGTTCCACTTTAAGCGACAATTGAGCCAGCTCTCACCGACCGACGTGAAGGGGACAGATTTGGCTTTGTCTTCTCTCCCCACAGTATCTCTGGGCACGAGCTTGATGCTGCGTTTCTGATGATCATTGCATCCTGTTTTTAATGGTTTGTCTAGACAGTGCTGACATAACTATGAAAATAGTTTTGGTGACCTAGTCTAGAATTAGTGCACATAAAGAAATCAACCCTCGCTTCTGATGTTTGCAATCAGTTTGAATGACTATATTGTAGCACAACTTAAGAGGGAGGAAGATTTGGACTTGCTCCAAAGAGCAAGTCGTGAGCAAAACACATCCAAACAAACCCGTGCGGTAAATACTCAGTGGGTCGGGAAAGTGCCTAACTGCAGGTTAGCCCAGGCTTGCTTTGGAGCTGTGTGGCAGGTTGATGGACTCTGGGGTAAGGCTGGAGTTCCCCTCTGGTTGGCCCAAAGTTTTTTCTGGGAAGCTCCTGACCCAAACTCTGAACTTGGTCCATGTGATATTCTGCCCTGTATTTGGAGAAGCTTTGTCATCAGAAAAAGAAAAAAGTATTCCTTAGAAAGTTCAGCTGTGCTGTTAACATCATGGATTAGGAGTGTATTGTGTTGGGATTGCTGGTGCATCCTGCTGGTTAGCTCGGAAATACTGGCACGTTGGTGCTGGTGACTGAGCAGCGTAATTGTGCTGGACTTCCCCTCTGGTCCTGGATTTGAGGCCAGTTCCTACAACTTTTGACTAGTGCCCTAAAATGCGTGACCTGCCTGCTTAGATTGCAAATCCCAGGTATTTAAACATGAGTTTTCTGAGCTGTAGGGACTGTGTGGATGTCTGTGTGAACCACCTCCCTCCCATCATGGTGTTGTTGCAGTAACAATTCGGGCACCCTGGAAGAAGGGTGCAATTTGAAATTAGGTCCTTGCTTGTAACGTTGCAGCAGTGAAGCTTTGGGACAGCTTTGGTTTTGGTGGTGGTGCTCAGAGCATGGCCTTTGTTGGGTTTGCTAGCCTTTGAGAGCTGGCTTGCTGCTCTTGCAGGGGACATCAGGGCATCCCCCTGGTTCCCAGAGTGCAAATGGGGAAGAAAGGGCAACGTATGAAATTCTGAGCTCATTTGCAGGGAAATAAATGATGTGTGAAAGGGAATTGTTTGTTTGATACATCAGTTCAACGCTTCTGTGCTTCATGTATATCTGGGCAGCATGTGGAGGTGTTCCCAGTTGTGTGTAAAATGGCCTCTGCCCTCAAGAGCAGTCTGTGTAGGAACAGGAAGAAGTTTCCAGGCAGTGTGAGCAGAGGAGGAGGAAGAGGATGGGTGGGGTGTGAGCAGGGATTTTGCTTGCTTTAGGGTGGAAGGATGACATTGCAGACAAAGCCAGGAGCCACACCGTGTGCTGAGTCTCTTTGGGAGCTTGTGGCTTTGCAGGCATTTAGGATGGAGAAGTCCCTTTGGGTGGCAATGCAGCTGTCCATCCTGTCAGCCTGAGGCTTTGCTTTGTTTGCCCAGCGGTAGCTTTTGTTCTTGGATGGCAATGTGGAAAACACTGGAGCTGCAAATGTCCTCTTGGTGGAGAGGGGTGAGAGCTGGAACCCTTGAATGAGGCTGCCCTGAGCAGTAGGTGTAGGATGAAGGCTGGGGACAGATATGTGCCTGGTGGGCATTCAAAAGTCTTCTCTCTGAGGTGCTGTAGGATTTATGGATGCAAATGACTTAAAATGCTCCTCTTACTCTTCTTTCCCCCGGAGAAACCCCAGAGGAAGCAAGAGCAAAGAAGGATGGCCAGTGAAGCCTGTGGATGTGACCTAAATCTGGCATTGAGGAGAGCTGGGAAGGTCTTCCAGGTTTATATCTGCGGGAAAGAGCCAGGTGTGAGCTTTACTGGGAAGGGCAAGTAGGGATTTGAACAGCTTTCTGAAAGGGGGAGACCTCTTCCACTCCTGATGGGAATCGCACGCGTGGGGCAGTGCAGGGCGTTGTGGGTGGGTCTGGGACACTCAGCAGCTCCCCGTGCTGGGGAGAGGGTGGTGGGATGGAGGTGATGTGCTGCTGTGTGCGGGACTGGGTGTGCGAGGGCTTGGATGCCTGATGATGGCGGGGTGATGGTTGGTGCCCTTGAGCCTTTGCAGACACACTGTTGTGATAACCAAAGGGAACCAGTCGTGACATTTCCCTGCCATCGGCCTTCTGCTCTTGGAGGAGGTGTTTCTTGACTACCATTAGTTACATACTTGATGAGGGAGGAAACAAATCTTTACTGAATTGGAAACCTTGTGAAAAGGTCACACTTCTGAAAAGCTGTGCGTTTTAAGACTGCTCAGCTCTGCAAAGCTGCCTTTGAACTGGAAGAGTGGGAGTTTAACACCCTTTCCACAGCTCTAGGCATATTAAACCCACAAAGCAGGAGCTGGAACCAGCCATGAAGTTAACTCTTGCTGGGCACATGGCCTTGGGAGGGGTGAGAAGCCTGTCTCTGGGGGAAACAGCATCAGTGTGAAATCAACCCCTCTACGAGGCATCAGAGTATCCACTTGGGAGGGAGATGGTGCAATTGGGGAAAACTCCTGGTGTTGCTCAAATTTTGTGAATGTTAAAGGGCCGTGTGAGGCTGTGGTTCCTGGGAAGGCAGCCTCCCTCAGTGCCTGTGGAAATACTCAGCTTTTTCATTGGAAGGTGGGTAAATGCATCTCTTCTTGGGTTTGGTCAATACAGTGTGCTCTGTTCATCCTTTTGTCTTGGAGGTTCCCATGGGCAGGCCAGAACAGCCCAGCCATGATAGTCATTTACTTTTCTGTGATTAAAAATACCTTTTTGCTGGCCCATCTTCTTGGGCTCTTTGGACACCTCCTCTTTCCCCATCCCTCTAAATTGCCAACTTCCCAGAGGACCAGCATCATCTCTGCATGTCTTCTGTGCCGTTGCAAGATGAAGGTTCACTCACCCCAGTGAACACTGATAGTGAAATTGCTGTTCATCATCCTCTCTGCTATTAGCATAGGTGAAATCCCTTCATTACAGGCTATTTGTTTGAGATTGTAGGTGCTAATGGCCCCATTCAGGAGAGCACTAGGCGCTTGCAAAATCCCTGATGCGCAGGAATTGATTGCTATCGATCAGTCCCGGAGCACCGGATGTTTTGAAGAGGCTTTAATACTTGCTTACAGGGCAGCTGGTCCCTCCTTATCTTTTGGACCCTTTAGAAGCTTATAGATAAGGAGCCCAGGCCCTGTCTGCCTGCAAAGTTGGGACCCGGTCACTCAGGACTTGGTCAGATGAGCCAGGCACAGGTGCCCTTGCCCTCTCAGCTGGGAGCTGCCCTCTGTGCCTGCACTGGGAAGCACAATAAGTAGCTTAGCTCACTGCTCAGGGTCTGCTCACCTCTCACAGGGCTGGGGACGTGTCAGCAGATACATCTTGCCATCCTAGTTGAGGGGCTGTGACCCTGCTCAGCCACCCAAATTGCCGGGGTTGCGAATCTTTGCATTCCTAGTACATGGTGAACTGGGAGAACTACAGGGAGGACATTTGCTTGGCCATCTGGAGAACTTGGTCTTTGGTGGTTGTGCTTTAGCTGAAAACAGTCACCTGCTTCTCGTTGCTCCAGCTAGATGCTTTGGGATTGTGCCATGGGTTCTCCTGATGAAATTTCTCTGCAACCCCCACTCCCTAACTGAGCTGGTGTAAGGAGGCAGTGGTGTGGGTTTTGGGACTGGTGTCTGTGGGCAGTGGGAGAACTGCAAATACTTCATTGACCAGCTGAAAAACCAAATTGTGTCTTGTTAACTGGTCTGCTCAGACACAGGGGCTGAGCGTTCTTTTGCAAATCCAGTGTCCCATCTCCACCATCTGCCTTTTACTTCCACAGCTAGCCCAGGAGGGGGTTTTGTTGCAATTCCCAGTGTGTGGAAAGCTGCTGTGCCCTCACTGTTCCTTCACGATTGGGATGTACCTCAAGGAGGACATGACTGAGAGGGACAAGAGACACTGCAAATAGGCAAGAGCTCAGGGCATTGGGAAAAGCACATGGGAGGGTGTCTGAAGTGAAGACCTGCTCGAAACCAAGAGGAAGGAAAAGGAGGAGCGTGCATGGATGGAGTCCAAGCAAGTTTGACCACTGCTAGCCTCTGCTCAACATCTGAGCCACTGGGCACCACGTCCAGAGGGACCTTTGACTCCTGCCTTGTGAGCTGACGTCATTTTAATTAAATTGTGTCTACCTGGCTGGGTTCCTGCTGGCGTAAGGGATTATTCTGGAGTCAGCTGGGCTGCACAGGCTCTGGTGTCTCACTGCTTCTTGTGTCCAGCACAGATTTTGCTACGACGCATTTTCATTCCCCTCATCGTTGGCAGTAGCCCTCTTTTTCCCGCATCCCAGTGGGTGAGGTGGGAAGCAGGTCTTGCAGAAAGGCAGGGTGAAATGCTAGGCTCCGGACACGCCAACAAATACCCAGACTCTGGCTGTAACGTGCTTGTGTCTCTGAGGCCGGGGCCGCTGCATGGGAGTCAACCCGTGGTGGGTGAAAACTTCTAGCAAGTTAATAAATCAATCGGATGCCTTTCCCGGCTGCGTGGTGCGAGCCGGGGAGGGATTCTTCGTGGCGATGAGTCACCTGCTTGTGGCCCGTTGGCAGACGGACCGCCGAGCTGCCTCCACTCTGCGGTCCTCCCCTGTTCAGACACCATCGACTGGAGAAACTGCTGATGCAGCCCGCGGCGTCTGGATTGCGCCGTTGCCATCTGCCTCCCTGACCGAGCTGGAGCCGCTGCTTTTTTTAACCCGAGTTTGCTGAGTCTTGGCTAATTAGCTGCCTTTGGAATCTGTAACGTAGAAAAACGCCTTCTAAATTTGGGATGGAGTGGGGGTGCTAGGGCACTGTACAGTCACAGGTTTGGTTTTTCTAGTGGCATTTTTTTTTTGGCTTTTCACTCAAATTAGACTTAAAAAAACCAAACCAGAAATGCTGTAGTCTGATTGGCTTGATTTCTAATTTGATCTCTGATGGCTCTGCTGTTTCCAAATGCAGCTAAAGGAGATGTTTCTCCTACTTGTGACACTACCGTGTGCAACAGCTCAGTGCAGTTTCTTAGGGGAAGGGACTGTAGGCTGTATCCTCTTCCTGGTTTGTTGGGCAGTAATGAGCTGGGGGAGCCCCACAAGGTGCTGGTTTGGAGCAGGTTGGCAGTATGATGGCAATAGGTGCATGGGGATGTCTGGTGGGTTCCAGATGACACCTAGTTGGAGACTACATCTGTCTTAGTTGCCTTTGCTGATGAAGGAGGTGGGCACTTTGGGGGTGCTCTGAGTGGAGAGGGAGGGTGGATGAGCAGTTAAGGCAGAGGGGCTTGTTGCTTGAGTCTGGAGTAGACCATGATGAGTCCTAATGGAGGTGGGCTGAAGGTAGTTGATTGTGGAAGAGTTTTTCTATCTGAATGATCCATGAGGGTTGGAGGACCCATGTCAGCTTTGTATTGTGATCTTTCAGTAGGATTGAGTGATTTGGAGTGCGGCAGGGGTGTGTCTAGGTGGGCTAAGAAGCCCACTTGCTGGGGGAAGGGAACAACATTCACTGGGTTGTTGACCCCAGGGTCAGTTGAACAGTGTGCTCAACTAGCCTTTGCTTTGGAAGGAGATCAGTGTGTGAGGTCTGTCTGGCACTTTAAACAAGTGTATTTATTTTGTATTTATTTTGTAAGCAGGCTTTTTTTGATCTTTGGGGTTGAATCACCTGCTTGGACCCATAGTAATCCTTGCTGCTCTATCCCATTTCTCTAGACTCTCTGCTGCTGGTGGGCAGGAGGGCACTGCAGACAGAGAAGGTGACTGAATTAGTTTTCTTTAGGTGTAAGCCTCCTGCTTGCTCTGGACATGCTGCCAAAAATTCATCCAGTCTTGTTGTAACACGGATCTTCAGCTCATAACTTGAAGTGACAATTAGATGGTGCCTGAGCTGACAATTAGATGGTGCCTGAGCTGCAAACCTAATAAGAGGCCAAGCAGAGCTGAGGCTTCACCCTTGCTAACTGAGTAGCAGATTAGCTAGCTGAGACACATCCCTTCTCTAAACAATTTTGGCATCCAGACATTTCACAGCAGCTAAAATAAATAAGCCCTTCTCCATTTTGTCCATCAGGAGAAGTCCTTGCTCTGCTGGGGGGAGGTGTCCTGGAGCTTAATTCCCTCAGGGAGCTGGCTGTGAGCTGCCTGGTAGTGGCTGATGCAGATCCATGCTCCTTTTCTTGCTGCCCCAGCACGCAGGCAGAGGGAAGGTGCTCTGCCCCCCTGAAGGCTTGAGGAGGAACAGTCTTCAGAGAACTGTCCTCTGCCTTTCTTGACCACATTCCCCAAGGCTTCTCTTTCTGTCTGTCTTAAAAATCTCCTGGATTTCTTTGAATAACTCATTCTGTCGGGAAAGGGCTCTTGATGTTTGTCCTGGCTCTCTGCCTTTTAGGATCTTTGGGTTCCCCACTGAGTCTCTCTTGCAATCATGACCTCATGTTGCAAGAGAATCTGTTGTGATGTCCCTGTTTGCCTGGCATCTCGGGAGACTCGAGGAGTGGGAGAACCTGGCCGTTTGCTGTCCTTAGCACTTGGTTTCTTCTGTGAATCTCCTGCAAGCAGCATGAGGAACAGAATGGTGGGATCCATGGAGATCTGTGCCCTGCTGCTCTGAGAGGGTGCCCTGCCAAATTCATGGGGGTTTATTGTGGCTTGGGATGCTGCAGAAACCAGGCTCTTTTCTGATTTAATGCTCATTAGATATTCAGATGGGTATTATTAATTGCAGCCACCAGAGAGCTGAGGGGTGGATTTTGCCCTCCAGGGTTGGGATGTTTGTGCTGTCAGGACTGTTTTTTTTGCAGAGGGAGCATTACCTTCCTGTCTGTGCCCCAGCTGATTTCTTACCTGACAGGTGAGTAAACAGGATGGGAGACACAGCCCATTCCCCCCAATCCTTAATTGATGACTTCTGCTCTGGAGTTATGCTCTCTAACATTGGGTGAAGAAAGGGAGCCTGTGCAATTGCCAAGTAAAAAAACCTGTCTCCTGCTATTTTGGAGAACTTGACTATAATTGTGCATCCCTGCTGTGGAATGTTAACTGAAAACCTGCACCTGGCAGGAATATTACAAGGCAGGGAGTTGCAAGGGCTTCCAACATCAACCTTCTGCAGTACCTTTTAGCTTGGCTTGTCAGCTGTTGAGTGGTAGGAAGTACCAGAAGAACACAGGCATGTTTTGTTGATGCTCTTGTGGTAGGCATTTAGCTTCCTTCCCTCCCCAGCTGACCTGGAGATGAGAATTACCCCAAGGGATCTGCAGAAGTATTTGGACTAACAAAGCCCAGTCTGTTTTTGGGAAGCTGATGTTCACACTCTGGACTTGCATCTCCTTTGGGAAAATGAGTAGAGATCTGCAAACAGAAAAGGTTGAAGATGTTATGCTCTCATCTCTTTAGCTTCCTGTGGTGTCCAGTCAAGCCCTGGGTAGTGCAGAGAACAGGTCTGTTGAAAAACTGAAGGTAGATGGGCAGCATAGCCTGAAGGAGCAGAGGATGAGGCTGTTTTGTACGTGTGAAATGCAAGGCTTTTCTCCTGAAATAACTGTGCTTTAACTAAATAGTATCTCTCTGGGCTGATATCATCTTTACTCTGAAGAAGCTCGGGTGGTGACAAAGGCTCCAGTTTTGGGGAATATCTGGATGTGAGATGACAGGGCTACAGGAAAGCTTCAGGCCTGTTTCAGCTGATGGACTAAGGGCCTGATTTCACCCCATGATGACTAGAAGTGGTCTGTGCCAGTGGGAAATTGTGCCAGGTTTGTAGCAGAGCTGCAAATTGGAAGCTTGAGTTTTTCAGGGCAATTTGTAGATGCCCTCTCCAGGTCAGGTTGGGGCTCGTGGTGGTCACTTGGACAAAGCTGGTGACAAAGCCCGTAGTGTGAATGAAGTGGAAGAAGACAGCTCTTCCTTTCCAGTCATGACAGTATCAGGTTGTCCCAGTTCTCAGGATGCCAAGAGCTTGGCTTTCTGCTTGTAATGGTTAATCCTGCTGTAAAAACCACATTCTTGGTCACCTGGGATTTGTGCTGCAGAATGGTCTCCAAAATAATAAATGGCTTTCAAACTCAGAAAGAACAAGTGTTATAGATTACACTTCTTCCCCACTTTGTTCTTTTTGTCTAAACCAAATTCATATAGCAGAACTTTAAAAATATACAGTTTAATCTCCCTGAAACCTAAAACCGTTGATCTTTCCTGTGAGGCTTCATGATTGTGTTTCATTTTTGCAGTGTAGCTGTCATCTTGAAAATCAGAGATTAAAGTAAAGCTTTTCCCCCCTAAAAACCCATTTTCATCTGCTGGTAAAGCTGTGGTGAAGCATTGAATTGGTGCAAGATTCATATCAATTTTAGTATTAGGAAGCAGAAGTCACTGGTGATTTTTTTGCCACCAAGTACCTACCTCACCACCACTGCACTTGGTAATGTTTAGGTTGTGACCATAATGTTCTGGGGATGGGGGTAGACAGAGTTTTTGGGATGCAAAAAGGCTTGGTTGCAGATAAATATATTTTCTTTTTCTTCTAAAGCCCATCCAAAAAAAAAAAAATTCAAATTTTGAGCTATTTTAGACTATGAGAAAGCATGTTCTTCTGCAAAGACATAGATTGCACGTTCTAATACTCAGACAATGTTGTCTTTTCCCAGAGATTTGGTCCCTGTGAGGATAAGTTCTCAAACTACTTAGATGCTGGAATGACGCCCCCCCCCCCCCCCCCCCCCCCCCCCGGGGGGGGGCTTTTCCCCCTCTTGTGCGTTCTTCTCCCCTAAATTGTTAG